>JAJGRW010001517.1:0-111270 GCA_025461045.1 Carex parvula
TCATAGAAAGAGGCCTAATCTTCAGCCCGTAATATAAGCCTTAAGTATGCACCCCGGTTGGATTTGGATTGTTGTTCACTAAAACAGTAAAACAGTGCATCTTAATCATAAATATAATTACTCAATTATTTTATCAATTTTTAATTATAAGTAAAAAATAGACTCATTTGATAACACTTTTTGTATATATTTTCCTATATATAACAAATGACAGTTAGAACATTCAGTTCATTAGTGTTGATTTGTCACAAATTAGTTCTACCGTTAGTCCGTTATCACTGGTAAAAATAAACCGGATGAATATCTATGTTCGCATTCAGTTCACAATGATATTTATAATAAAATTTACTAAATTTTATTTTTAGTTAATTTATTTGGCATGAACATTACTGCTATATACATTTAATTTATGATTGATATTATTAATAATTATATTTAATTTCACTTTATTCGTATTGTTTGATTAATACATTCATACTAGTTTTAATGTTAAAAAATGACGGTACAATCAGTGGCGAGGCTAGGATTTGAGCTAGGAGTAGGCAAAAACCGGATTCAGGTTCGGATTCAAGACACAATTCAAAAAATAGCAACAAATTAACGGGTTCGGGTTCGGATTTTAGTCGCTGTCTCACTGATTTTTTAGTCACTGTCTCGCTAATTTTTTTAATCGCGCTGTCTCCGCATCCGCTTGGGCTTTGGAAATTTTGATTATGGGCTTCGGAGTTTGGACCTCAAAGAAATCACGCTGTATCATTGGGCTCTGGAGTAGGCAAGGTCAAAGAAACCCGGTTCTAAAAAAAAAAAAAAATTTCAGGAGTAGGCACTTGCCTACCCCAGAGACTATGTAGCCTCGCTTTTGGGTACAATTAAATGAAAATATCATAATTTTCAATGGGTGTTAACCGTAGACCAATTTTATATTAATTAAAAAATTAACGGTCAAATAATACTTGTGAAATTTTAAATCTTACTAAGTGATTTTTTTATGAATTAAAATGACACTTCTGAAATTAGGACTACTCTAATATACGATACTTTTTAAGAGGCATCTGTGTAATTTACTCTTTGTTTTAACTCACGAAACATACCTCTGAGGTAACAGAATAATTATGTTTTAATCACGGCCGTCCGATCGGAATCCGGGGCAATCCGGCCGGAGGTGGAACGCACGTAACTGCTTTAATAGTCGTGCGGATTCTGATTGACCAGTCTAGATACAAACATAAATATTTTGTCACCTTAGGTGATACAAATTCATCCCGAATCCCACATATCTATCTCTTCCTAGTTCCTACCATCAATCAATCACATCCACCTTTGCCTTTCCCTTTGCACAGTCGGTTAAAATTCGAATCTGAAGAATCAGTTAGTCGCAAGCGAAGAATCAGCGTAGCTCTCGGACGGTGAGTCTCTTCCGATCGAAGTTTTTTTTCCACCCAAAACGCTGCCAGTCGGTTTGAAAATCTATCAACCCCTCAGCCAGCCGATAGATAGATTTTCGAAACTATGATAGCAACACTAGACTATTGCATGCTACGGTAGAAGGTCCTAATTTTAAGTGAGGTACTTTACAAACAATTGGATAGGGGTCACCTTCTCTGATTGTTTTAAATTTGGGAATATTAGAGTAGAATAGTAATGTTTAATGCTTATCAATTATTAAGATGTTTGTGTATCACTCTCTTTTAATTTGTTAGCTTCTAGTTACAGGTAGTACTTGTACTAGTGATATCAGGGGCTTACACTAAGTTGATTTTTGGTGCTAGATAATCCAAAGGTTGAATTCTGACACAGTATCCTCTGCAATTTAGCAAACTTTAGAACTTTTTCATTCAACAATACTTCCTGAATTTACTTTTACGGATAAATCAAAGCTCGAATATGTCTCATACTTACTCTGAGATCCGATAATTTATGTAATTAACTTATTTAGGAACTATGCAACTGATCAAGTTATTTTGCTATTTATTTCAATCAATTCGGGTCATTGTACTCTCAAATTTCATCTACTATTGCTGCTTTAAGGAATTTGTTTATCATTATCATTTTCATACAATACTAAATTATGATGAGAACTATTAGGGCTTGTTTTCTATAGAATAACTGAGATGTGATACTGTGGTGGTTAGATGTACGTGCCCTAATTTGTGCTTGTGAAAGTAGTTTCTATTTGGCCAAGTTCCAGATGTTAAAGTAGTTCCAGACCCTTCGTTTTCATTTGAGAATGAGATCACAAGATTTATTTATTTTATAATTTGTTTGAAAAATAATTACATAAAAAATGCCACATGTTTCATTCATTCTATGAAACAAACTTGTACAACAATGTATAAAGTTTTAACCTATATTGAGAAAATCAAAATAGGTTCACCAAATCATAACAGCCTCTACCCTAATGTACTCTTTTTTCATCCTCAGATTACTTCGTCGATATACTTTTATCTGTTATACCCTGTTGTCAGCAAATGGGCTAAAAAAAGAGCAAAGTGTAGTGCTGATCTCCATAATTAAATGAAATAATACCCCATGAAACTGTAAAACAAAGCAAATACAGTCTAATTTTCTACCTGATAGGAGATCACAGAACTTATAAATAGCAGAATGGGAAGCATGTCCCCCTTGGTGATACTGGTGTGGTACCAGTGCCCTCCTCCTCTATTTGTATAAAACTGCCAATATGTAATGCCTAAGCTATCCATCTAAAATTTCATCTGTTAACTACAACAACAACAACAACAAAGCCTTTTGTTCCAACCGAAGTGAGGGTTTCATTTCCATAAAAAGACTGTATTTTACGTTGGCTTGTTATGCCTATCACAACCCTCCTCTTTTTTCCTGGCATGGGACAGGCTGTGTAGAAAGTACACAGGCGGAGTAATTTCATCTGCTAACTCTTTTTCATTAATAGTACTTTGCCCAAAGGGGGACAAGTTGGTGGGTCTAGTCTTGTATTTATTTGTTATAATAAATTTCCACACACTATGAATATGTGATTCCTAAATTTTGTACCACCATTTACCTAAAAAGGATATATTTATTTGTTCAGTATTAATAATCCCATTCCTCTATGAGTTTTCTTTTGCATACTGTATTCCTTTTTTCAAAGAATATTTTTTCCTATCTTCAGTCCCTTGCCATAGAAATTGTCTTCCAGTCTTATCTAATTGCTATATTACATATTAGAAACCTTATACATAGAAACCATGTATAAAAGCATGGCTGTTAACACGCTGTTTAGGAGAGTTATCCTATTCCCAAGAAATAGGATTTTACTATTCCCCATATGTAATTTCTTTACAACTTTACCTATTAAATGTTGCGAATCTGATTTTGAGGCTTTTTCAAATGTAAAGGCATGCCTAGGTATTTAATTGGCAAGTTTTACTAACATGACTGCTAAAAAGGAAGCATCTGATCGCAAGGATTTATCCATTGCATCATCTTGTTATTAATAATTCTTTTGGTATTTGTCCTATATTATCTTCATCGTTATTCATTGCATCATCTTGTTATTAATAAATTTCAAAACTTGTTACTTGTTTGTGTTCCAGTTTTGTTAAGAAATCAAGGTATCAGTCATTTCCATACCAGCCAGTTCTAAACTCTAGAAGTTAATTCTCCACTATTGTTCTTCATGGAATATCGGAATCTGACATTGCACTTCTCGTTTTTTTAGTATGACAGCTAATAATGCTGGTGTTGATATCTAACAAAACTTTGTAAGTGTTGCATTTTTACTAATTCATACTTCCTTTTGCCAATGCTGATCACGTGTCCTTTTTAATTTTCATTATGCAATCTATAAAGATGGGGGAGAAAGATAAAGGAAATGACTGGGAGGTGGTCTCTCTCACTGCCTCCACATATGCAGCTGCACCTGGTCCACAAACACCATCTCCGCCGCCCTCTGGCCATAGAAAGCTTGATACTTCTTACACCACAAACCAGTACGAATTTGAACCCCCCTCATCCATGTTTATGTCAGACCATTTCCTTCTCCCAAAAGAGGAAGAAATGGATGAGTCCAGTCAGTATGAAGAAAAAGAAACCAGTAAGGCCAAAGAGGATGAGTTACAAAAGAGTCTTTCTATGTCTTCTGGGTTTGAGCCTCTCGGAGGCTCTATTGTGGAGGAATTTGAGACTCCTCCAGTATATGAAGAGCAAGAGAGAGAAGTTGAACGAGTAGAAGAGAGAGAAACAAAGGGGGTAGAGAAAGAAGGGTGGTGGAAGAAACAGGTTTTGACAGTTTATAAAAATGTGAAGGAGGCAGCCACATTGTGGTCGGTTTTCTGGGCAACTGCATTGGTGGGAATAGCTTTTGTGGGCCATAGGTGGCAGAGAGAAAAACTGCAGATTCAACAACTTAAGTTGCAGTTCCGCATCAATAATGAGGTACGCTCAGTTGATAGTGCATCTGGGCTTCTCTTTTTTCTCTTCTTCTTTGTTTGGAGGGGGGGATGGTGGTATTTGGGGCATTGAGGACAATACATGGTACATGAGTGTGTGTGGCCAAAACTGAATTGGATTTTTGCAACATACACCATAATATCACGATTATTGCACAAAACACAAAGTATTTGTTTGTTTTAAAAAAAATGCATAATTAACATACCGAGTGTTGCACCAATTTGAGGAGACATAGGACCTACAATTACTCCTACAATGTTTCTTTCTTGTTGATAATTCATCCTACAGATGTAACAAATAGCCAAATATCTTAACTACAAAACATGTAATTTCAAGGAAGAGAAAAGAAAAAACTCTACTAAAGAGTTCAAAAAATATTATAAAGACAATAGGCGATCCTTTTTTTTTTAAACTGCTCCATAAAATAAAATCGAAAGAACCAATTAAGATTAGCATGCTGCAAGCAGAAAAATAAGAGGTTTATGTTGTGGGTTTGCACTAAGAGATAACTAGATCGTTATTCTATTTTTCTATTTACCCTTCTACTTTGTCATAGGTACCCTTATTAACTCCCATCTCTCAAAGCTACTTAAGAGACAACTAGATCATCCTATTTTTAGTGTGTTATGGGGTGGGGGTTGGACCCAGCTGGCCCTACCTGTCTCCAATAATTGGTAGCAGGGTTTATTATCTAATTAATTGCATGGATAAAGAATGTGTTACAAGAGTTTACTGTTAATTGGGAGTAATTTATTTTTTTGGCATGGTCATACAAAAGAGTCATGCTTTTTCGTTGAAAACAATAGACAAGATCCTCTTCAAAGAGCAGATATTTAGTTTAAACCAAACCAGTGCCCGAACCATTCTTTTTCTTTTTAATGGGAAACATGTAATAATAATCTGCATCATTGAACATTTATTTTCAGAGGATAAGCTGCATGGTGGTTCCTTTCAAAACCGCTGCACTTTCTGGCAATGCACACAATCGTTTGGTTCATGGCTATCCACACTTGGTTGATAAGGTTTGAATATCAGTATGAAAATAATATATGTTGCTTATGTGTGATGATGACGATAAACAGATCCTAGAAATGGGTTCTTTATCCACCAAGTATGTATATGGTTTGTGTAAATTATATCTTTTGAGAGCTTTTACTTGGTTTCTGTAAATAGTAGTGGTTTGTGACGATTCGTGGTTGTACATATATCTATCATCGTTTTTTTGACCGTTTGATTTTATATTAAATTATTTTAAAAATTTATAAATTTGACATGTAAATTCATCATCAAGTAGATCGGTTTCAACGGTTTGGATGAATCGCTTGAAACCAATCCAATGAGGTTAAGAACACCCTAGTTCTACTCTTGAAGTTTCATCTCTAAATAAATAGTTATTTTATTGTAAAATAAATAAACTCATGTGGAAAGCGTTTGTAACAAATATATGAGTTGATAATCACTCACATTTTGCAATGCAATGAAAACTAATTAAGTAAAATATCAAGTTATTCATTTTTGCATTAGTGGATATGAGATTTAACATGAGATGATGGAGAAAACTAAAAATTATTTCAATAATATTATTTTCATAAAAATATATTTTGGTACAAAGTGAAATTTATGTGTTCTTTTTATATAAAACCAAAAAGTAAAACATAAACATATCTGTATTTCAGATGTACTAAATTCACATCATTTTTGACATAGCGAGCTTGACATTCAACAACTGCAAAAATATTAACATAAAAAGAATTGAGAATCTTCATATGTTTAGGCTAAAAATAGAACAAGTATTTTGTCAGGTTTATATACTCATGTATGAACATCCAACTTTTTATATTTTAGCTCAGAATAAATTCAAATTAAATATCTATATAAGTGAGAGAGATTTGAAATTATAAATTGCACGAGTGCATCCGTTTCCTTGAACACTTAGGATAGATCAATTAAATTTCCCAAAGAGACGTTAGGAAAGAACTACATAATACAAGGCATTAGGAAAATCAAAAAGAAAAATATGCAAAATCAAAGAAGCTCAATTTCCTTTACAGAGAGGATTTTGTTTGAGATATGCATATGGAGAAAACACTGGTGAGTACTATGACAAATTGAAAGACCACATGTTCTAAAAATGTCAATTTCCTCCAACATCACATGATTTGTACACCACATGTGTTTGTTTTTTTTTTATCATTGTTTACTAAAATACTAATAATTAATTTCGTTGATAATAAAATGTGAAAGTTATATACTTGCATAATTTTTTTGTCTTTTTACAATACGTATCATGCCTAACTAAATTTTTGTCCTTTTACATCAGTATCACTGAAATTTTTATTTATAGCACAGCTTCAAAAAAAAAAAAAAAAAACTGTTTTTGGAAATTTTGAAATTTACCATGGCCGCACGGTGTTGTGTGGACCCATTTCAGAGAGACCGCACAATACCGGAGCGGACCCCTGGAAAGCTATATAAGTGGTCCGCTGCTTTCATTTTCTGTATCAATTCAAAGAAGTTGACGACATATCCGACGACATATCTGACGAGCTTGAGTCTGGACAGATTATGATTTTTGGTCCTGGAGTCCAGCAGACATCCGAGATTGAGGAGGTTCATGACGAGCCGGTTCAGTCTTTGGATGTCCAGACGGAGGACTCTACAGACTCAGCAGAGACTGACCAGACGCCACTCTCCAGACGGGGTCGAGGGTTCAGGAAGAAGAAGGCGAGGACGGTATTTAGTCCTGATCTTGTTAGATGTTTTGTCAGATATTTAATTGTTAGATACTGTCATTTATTTATTTCATTGCTTAGATATTTATTTTATTTGTTTTGTTACTATTTATTTATTTTATTCATTATATCATTATCTCATCGTACACATTCTTTTTTCAAACGAACGACATATCTAAAATATTTCAAATGAACGATATTTCTAAAATACGATACGACAAAACATATATCAATTTAAACAACATTTCAAACTAAAACTTAAACAACATAAAAAAACAAATAACAGATTTTATTTTATTTTAAAAAAAATAGGGGACCGCTTCAGCATTGTGCGGATCCATTTCAAGATCCGCACCGGCATTGTGCGGATCCATTTCAAGATCCGCACCGGCATTGTGTGACCTCTCTGAAATAGGTCCGCACAACACTGGTGCGGCCATGGTAAATTTTGAAATTTTCAAAAACAGTGATTTATTTTTTTTTTTTTTTTGAACCTGTGCTATAAATAAAAATTTCAGTCAGTATCATGCCTAACTAACGCCTACAGCACTAAAATAATGTGATATTTCATCATTTGTAGCAAAAAGTGAAATGAATAAAAATTGACATTCCTAGTGCGTAAATTTAATCCGACAAATCCAACTGTTTTTGTTTGGAAAAACTCATATTTAAAATTTAATTATTTAGATTGAATATTGACTATCTCAACAAGTATGTTTTAGATATGAAATTTTGATAATAAATTAGAATTAAATGTGACCCAACCATTGTATTATTATTCTTCAAAATTTTGTTTATATACAACTTCAATAATATTTCGTTGTAAAATCATGTAGTATCTTATTAGTTTTAACTTTTTTTTTACTAGAACTTTCTCTATAATATTAATAGTTAGAATATGTCATATTATATATATATTTTTTAAAATAATAACGTAAAACTGACTGCTAAAAAAAATTGAAATCGATAATATTTTGTTGTAGTTAAATAAGTATATATAGATTAAAAATGTTGTAACCATGTACATATACTTCTCCTGATTATGGGAAAATACATTAACTGTGAACGAATTTTGATTGATTGGAACTGATGCATTGTACACTAATACTCAACCTGATAGTCGAAAAAGAACTTGTTCAATGTTGAGTGCAATGTACCTAATATGTGAAATAAAAAGTATTATAATTATTTTCTGTTAACTCGTTCGCTAAACTACCGATATTTTTATTAATACCCAAAAAAAAAAAACAAATTATCAAATCTGCCCCCACCCCAAACTTATTTTTATTTCTACTCCAACCGCCCGTACACTAGGCGGTCCAATTTCCTTAGCGGACCGCCCAGCAGCTGGGCGGTCCACTCTTCATATCTGACCGCCCAGCTGCTGGGTGCGGACCCATGGGCGCGCGAGGCCGTACGCGATGACATGCAGGTGGATGAGGTTCACCAGAGGCATCCGCCGTCGCAGAGGGAGCGCCGTGCACCTGAGAGATTGGACCTCTCCGGACCTCGCCCTCGTCATCGCCGTTAGGGTTTTTATATTTTTTTTTAGTTTGATAGGTTTCTAGTAATTTTAGTTTGGATTATTATATTTCGTGTTTGGACTGTTATGTTTCATTTTTAGACTTACAATTTAGATTACTACTTTTGTTGTTTAGACTTACCATTTCGATTACCATTTAGAAACATTTAAACATGAACAAAACTTAATATAAAACTAATCAATTATATTAAAGCTAGACAATTACATAACATATAAAAATAATCGTCAATTATAAAAATATAATCGTCAACAAATAATAAATATATATCATACAATTTAATATGAAACATTCAAACAAATCATTACAACAATTTAATATAAAACATTCAAACAAATTAAAACATAAAACCCTTATAAAAAAAAAAAAAACAATAGCGGACCGCCCAGCAGCTGGGCGGTCAGGTATGAAAAGTGGACCGCCCAGCTGCTGGGCGGTCTGCTAAGGAAATTGGACCGCCCAGTGTACGGGCGGTTGGGGTAGAAATAAAAATAAGTTTGGGGTGGGGGCAGATTTGATAATTTGTTTTTTTTTGGGGTATTAATAAAAATATCGGGCTAAACTATAATACTTTCTAACTAAATAGATTTTCAAATTCTTATCCATTTCAAGGTGATAAACTGTAATACTTGTTAACTCGCCAAGGTGATAAACCTATGGCTTCATCATGGGAGAAGATCGGGAATTGGTCGTTTTAATCAGTGGATCCAAAATTTTAGTGAGAGAAACGTCGCTACAATAGGATTGAACCGCTTATAATCAAGATATCAAATTTGGCTACGCATCGGACGGCCTAGACAACCCGTCGCACCAAGTTTGATCCGATCGGCGTTGAAACTCCTACTCCCATTATGATCCCATATATCTCACAATGGTATCATCAAGACTCTCCATCCATTTATTGATTAAAAAATGTGACATCTTTCTCTCCATTCAACACTCTCATCTCCCACGATTAAGTTCTCCAAAATCACAAGAAAAATCATGTGTTTGTTTACCATGTGATTTTGCTTTCATTGTAACTTAATTATTTCATGATGGTATTTCAGAATTTGTTTTTGGCAAAAAAACAAACTATCATAATTTAGTAATTTACAGTTTTATAATTAAAACCATCGATCCATTCTCAAATAGCAAAAACAAAAGAGTTAGCAGTATATCACTAAATCATGCATGATGTACCGTTTTATCAAGTACACAATATGTTTTTAAATTTTAATATCCAAAGCAATTTTAACAGTAGGACCCAGTCACAAAATTAGTACAAGTGACACAGCTTCTTACCAAAACAAGAGTAACTAAAGTACTAACTTAACTCATGTTCAACCTCATAAAGGATTTATATCAGCGAGCTTCATATTGAACAACTGCAAAATTATCAACATAAAAAAATTAGAATCTTCACATGATTAGGCTAATCAACCTAAAAAAATAAAACATGAATTGTTTGTGTAAGGTTTTTATAAGCTCAGACATGAACACTCAACTTTTTTTATTTAAGCTCAAAAGAAATTCAATTTAAATATATGGCTCGGACACACAGAGATTTCAAATTATAACCTGGACAACATAACTGTCGTTTTATTTATTTTTTTATTTCTTTTTGTATTTTTTTGTTATAATTGCTATGCTAACTATGTCACTTACTAGTTTTTTTAGAACTTGAATGAAGTTAGGTTGAGATTAAAAAAAAAAGAAAGGATCTTTTTTAATATGAAATGGATATCTCTGTATCTTTTCTTACTTTGAATTTTTAACTTATATTTACTGAAATATAATAAAATATGAAAAACCTAAACGAGGAATTTCTCCTCCACATATGAATCGGCGTTTATCTTCTAAACGTTTTCGTTTACTTAGAACAATTATACGACGTAAAATACAAAAATGACTTATTCATATTCAAGCAAAGATCCATTAGGAAAAACTACCTAATGATAGGCATAATATGCACACAAAAAAAACAAAGCTATAAAATATGCAAAAAGAAAATATAAGAACTAACAGAGAATCTTACTTCTTCGAGTGCGCTTCTTATAGAGGATACGGTAGTCGCAATCTCTGCACCGAATGACGTCACCCGACTTCAGAGGACACTCGGCTCCACAATCTAGCCATTTTAAAAAAAAAAAAATTATGTTATACAAACAATGAAGGTAAGAGCGAGAAGATATTGATTCAAAGAATCAACAGATAACCAGCGCAAAAGGTTTTACCTCCGCAGATATAGACAACCGGTTGGGGTTGTTGCGGATCCATCGATGGATAACCTGAGATTTGATATCGCAAAATTGGAACACCACTCGGAAAAAGAAAGAGCGATTTGTAATGGAATAGTATCGCAAAATAGGATTAGGGTTTTGGGAATGGCGAATGAGAGACAAAGCAGGGAAATGTATTTATTGAAACGACAATAGCTTAAAATAGTATTGCTTTCTAATTTGAGCAACATAATTAAAGCAAATTAACAAAAAAAATAAGGAAGGATACAAACTCTGCTAATAATATGATCTGATTTAGATCGTTTTCCATTGTACATAGATTCCATAAAAGTAATTCGCCAATTAAGACGCCAATCAAGATCTAATTTATATTTTATTTTCTTCATGTGTAGGATTTGTAGCTGAATAAAATTATGAACATTATTTATTCAAGCTGAAAGTGATTGATTTTGATTCCATATTGATGTCAGTCGTACCTTAAATTTTTATTATTCTAAGTTAATTTGTTTTAGTATATTTTAGTATACTACGATTGACACACACACACACACACACACATATATATATATATATATGAGGAGGGTTCCAATGCCTCATATTTTTCATACCTCATCTACCTCATACGTTATATCTTTGTTTTCAAAGTTCAAATTGTCGATCCGAACCGTTCAACATGATACCCATACTAAAATATGCTTGGGGATGAAATTTTATATTTTTTGGAAATTTTTTACTATTTTTTAAGATGGGTACAAAATCACTGTTTTTGGACCGTTTAAAAAATAGTGATTTTCTATCCATCTTAAAAAATAGCAAAAAAATTTCAAAAATTATAAAATTTCATCTCCAACCATATTTTAGTATGGATATCATGGTGAACGGTTCGGAACGACAATTTAGACTATGAAAATGAAGATATAGAACATGAGGCATTGGAACCCTCCTATATATATATATATATAGAGGAGGGTTCCACTGCACCATTATTTGGTGCACCTAACGTGCACCCAAAACGATTATGGTGCATTTTTAAAGTTCAAATAGTCGATTCGAACCTTCCAATGTGTTCTTCATATTAAAATGTGCTTGGAGACCAAATTTTACATTTTTTGGAAATTTTTTACTATTTTTTCAGAATTTTTGAAAATACTAAACAATAATTTGATGAATAGTAAAAAATTCAGCAAATTTAGTACTTTCAAAAATTCTGAAAAAATAGTAAAAAATTTCCAAAAAATGTAAAATTTGGTCTCCAAGCACATTTTAATATGAAGAACACGTTGGAAGGTTCGAATCGACTATTTGAACTTTGAAAATGCACCATAATCGTTTTGGGTGCACGTTAGGTGCACCAAATAATGGTGCAGTGGAACCCTCCTCATATATATATATATATGGGCTAAAATGAGACGTGGAGTAACGGGACATTATAAGATTGAATAGAATATATAGAGACTTTTTTTATTGGCATTTCACTCAGAATTATGAAAAAATATATAAATGAAAATAAAAAAACAAATGACAAAAAAACGGAGAGATAAATAATAAATAACAGTAAAAGAAACAACAACAAATGAAAAAAATCTTGAAGTATGACTGATAGCCAGTGTGATTCTCTTTGATGTAATCCAACATTTCTCAAAATGAAAAAAAAAAATATGAAAAGTAGATTATAATTGCTCCAATTGAAAAAATATAATAACTTTATTCCTCACTCAAGAACTCTTGATAAACTATATTTTTTGTATGCACTCCGGAGCATCAATTTCCTCCTTCCGTTTCAGCAAAGTTCCGGTTACCATTGCAAAAGAATAAATAACTTGTAACTCTTAATGTATTTGTTTAATATGGCACTTTGAACTATTACTGTAGAGATGATTTTTTTTTGTTTATTTACATGAACTCAGTTATCAATTCGGACTTGTATGAATATATTTCGAGTTAGATTCAAATTATATTTCGAATTTTGTATGAATATATATAAAGTAACAAAGAATTAATGACGTGTTACAATATAAAAGTACTAATTAAGAACACAACTGTAATGCAACTAAGTTGTATGAAATGACAAGATAGAATTTATAATAAATTACAATAATTATTTACTATTTTAAAAAGTAGAGAATTTTTTTCAAAAATATTATTATCAGATCAATAAAGAATTTGAAATCGGATCCAATAAAATATGAATGCGAATATAATAGATTAAGCGGACCCTCCTTCGTAATCCACATATTTGATCTAATAAAATACTAAAATATAGGAAACCATTGGGGTGATTTGAATAGAAACAACTCGAAAATATATTCTAGATTTTTTATTTGAGCAAAGATGTTGTCCCCTGCACTCCAGTCCCCTAAACGTCCCTCCATTCTAACTAACTTTGTCAATTATTAAACCACCTTGAAAAACGTGTAAAACGTGTAAAAGATGAATCCAGTTTTTTATTTAAATACTTGATATCTTAGGTATGAATACTTGATGAATTATATATGAATATTTGATATCTTAGGTATGAATACTTTCCATTTTGTATGTGAATTAATGTATGTTGAATAGATGTCTAACAGTTGTACTTTGACCGTTAGGGGGACGTTTAGGAGACTGAATGGGAGGACTGTTAGTCGATCCCTTTTTATTTTGCCGTTGTGATCTATATAGAAACAAACAAAGAGAATTATGAAAACAAAGAAAAAATTGATTTTCATTCCTGTCGTGATAATTTGTATAGAAACAAAGGAGATATAGGAAACCAAAAATAAGGAAACGAAGAAGTTGCTAAACGTAGGAGAAATAAGGAAATAAAAAAAAAATGTCGTGACAAGGCAGTGTATTAAATTTTAATTGTAATATATTGTGTGACCGTATGTGTAGCGAATATGTTTTTAACTAAATATTGACTTCTACACTTAAAAAAGATGCATTTAATCAAAAGAAGACAAATTTTTTGATTGGAGGGCTGAGATTAAATCCAATTTCATTTTTCAATCATAGCCGTTGACGGATCGGACCCCAACGTGCTTAATAATGAAATGGATATATATATATATATATATATATATATATATATATATATATATATATATATATATACACTGAAATATTTAATCAATGTACACTATAAAGTTTTAAAATATGAGCATTCTTTTGGAGTTCGGCTAGTATGACATCAGTGTCATATGACACCAACTTCAAAATTTATTAGATAAACTTCAAACGACGAATTCAAACCGTTCCAACCTATGTACTTTATGAGTGATGCGTTTACATGCAAAATTAAAAAAAATTAAATTCGATAATATTTATTTTGTAGTTAAATAATTACAGATTAAAAATGTTGTAACCATGATGAATCGAGAACCTAAACGGTACAGATACTTCTCGTGATTATGGGAAAATACATTTATTGTGAATGAAAATTTTGATTAATTGGAGCGGATACGTGTACAATAATCGAAAAAGAGCTTGTTGAATGTTGAGTGTAATGTACCTATTATGTGAAATTAAATTAAGTTATTATTATTATTATTATTATTATTATTATATGTTAACTGTTCACTAAACTATAATCTGAAATGTGATCGTGTAGTACACGACCACATTTCAATTCTTATCCATTTCAAATTGAGTTATGCACAAACAGTTAATTGATGTAAGAAAATGTTAAATCCCTCTAACTTAAATAATTTGAATAAATGATTTACAGTGTTATATTGTTAAGTTTTTCATTGTATCAAAATTTTAAATTTTAGAACTTCTGATAAATCAAGTCCTTATTCTGAATATGGAATTAAATGTCTTAATTACATAAGAAGTTAATAACCTTTCACATTAGAAGACAAATTATATAGCAAATCAAACCTTTCACTTTAGCAATTTGGTCCCTCCAAAATCTGTGTTCAATTTTTAGTGAGAGGAAAGACATGATAACGAAGCTTGTTACCTAGGCAATAAACCTATATATGGCTCCATCATGGCAAGGTATTTTAATGGATAGTCTGTATACAATATGGTAAAGTTTTGAATATTTGTGGGTCGTATTGCACTTAATGGTTGCTTATCATGAGAACATCTTTTGGTATCTTGGATAACTGGGCTGACTTTTTTGTATGCTTCACGGGTCATTTTGGATCAACATTCCCTTATTGTTGGTTTGGTATTCAAATAAGATGAATTCTGATGAATGCTCTTGAATTCTTGTCTTAAAACTATTCGTCATACAAAATTATGATCTTAAATTAGCATTTGAAACTTGACTTTGAGCAACCTTTTTTTTTTCGAACCATTAATTACTTGCTAAGTATTGCTTGCATGCACCAGTCAACATTGAATTACTCCTGCTGCTGTTAAGCACCCCATAGAGCATCACAGAATGATGTATTTCTTTTCTTTTTCCCTGAGTTGATATACTAAGGGCCTGTTCGGCAACCCCATTTTTCAAGGGTTTTTCTGGGTAAAAAGACTTTGTAGGTGCTTTTCCATTGTCTAACTTCAATTCTCATAGGAAAAAAATAAATTAGCTCAGAGTTCCGTTTTTTTCCCAAGCAGCGGAGCTCTCTATATATGAAGACCAAAAAATTCTACCTTGAAATATTTTTCTTCTTTCTTGAATTTGACAAACAGTGGAACTTTATTTTGTTTTTTATGGTCATTTTGTAAATTAAGTGTCAATAGAGCCTCTTGTTACATTTGAGCGGATTGTACATATTGTAAGTTAACTGTATTGAACTATTTGAAATAAATGATACTCATGACTGATAAAAAAATTCTTGTATTATTAGTGGAGCTCCTCGTAATATTTTTATAAAACTCATACTTGAACACACAACAAGTTTAATTTTACTATTTGATAAGCCTAAAATTAATTAAATAAAATATAATTAGCCAGTAATTCATTCAGCTAAATTTCTTTGAGAATCTGATACAGACAAAGTTTGTTGTTAGCATATTATATTAAATTCTGTTAATCTGAATCAATACTTAGTATCGATGTACTTAACAAAGTTTGTTGTTAGCATAACATATTCTATAAAAAAATTTAATTGTAAAGAGGAAAAAACAACTTCTCAAAAGGTTTCTCATATACTTGCCGAACACCAATGTTCTAAATTTCCCTACGGGTTTTTTCAAATTGAAAATTAGCTAATTGATATACTCATTCCCACATTGAAAAATTCTTGTTCACATAAAAATTTCTGTTGCCGAACAAGCCCTAAGATTATGGGATTTATTGAAATACATGTGGCAGTTTCTTGATCACGATGTCATTTCAGAAAAGTATGCTGTCAATATATTATATAGGTTTCTGGTGATTTATTTAAATATTAAGGTTCAGGTGATTATTAGAATACTTGGGGTAGTTTGTTGATCATGATGTCGTTTCAGAAAAGGATGTTATTAGTATAAAATAGGCTTTCAAGCGTGTTCATGTGTTCTGATTTTGGGCAATATCTATCACTTGGTGGGCAAAATCTAAACTGTTTGATTCGAACTCAAAGTTGTCCGCCCTCCTAATGTAATTCTTGTTCTCATCTTTCAAATACTAAAAAAATAGTTGTTTGCATCAGAATTTAGTCTTATTATGTCTAATTCAGGACAGTTTAAGTCTGCAATGTAATTCTAGTTCTCATTTCTGAAATCCAGTTGAAGTACAAACTCAGCTAAATTTCAATTGAGAGATGCATTGTATTAACGCTTCAATAATTTAATTCTTCTATAATTAAAAAATGATGTTAATTGATGATCATTCTAAAATTAAGCAAAACTAGAAATAGAAGCAAAAGACCCGCATAGAGTGATCAGTAGCGGTAGTGAGCTGGCTTGTACATGATCTCAACTAGGACATTGATGTAGTCAGCTTGCGACAAGCTCAATATATATTTCGTTAGCTTGGCACCAAGTTTGTCGAGATGAATGGCTGCCGCCTTCTCATCAAATTACATCAGTAATAAATTTCAAATAAATCTAAATTTCCTTCAACATTCTATCAATACGGTAATAGAATACGTATCAGATATGGGTACGGGATCATATATGAAGTATTGGGATAACATAGACGTACTAGATCATAGTAATACAAACATGACTCGTTGAGGTCTGAAGGTAACATTTAAATTAGTTTTTCCTAAATTTGAAAGAGTTATACGAAGATAGATAGATAATAATGTTTTCCGAAACATTTTTTTCACATTACATATATCTTTTGAAATGTTAGACAACTATTTTATCAACACATAAATGAAGAGGTATGAACCATTTATGTTATATTGTTAGAGAACAATATGAGTCTCAATCAAATTTTACAAGATTTATCGAAAGAAATGCAAAAATATTTTACAAACATTAAAAATCCCCAACTTAATTCTTATTAGCATTTATTTTGATTTTCGGTCAAAGTTAAATTTTGTAAAGTGTAATAATTAGTCGAAATATAATATATTGGTGTCGAAATTTTTTCAATAAATCACAATTTCCTCCAACATCCGATAAAAGTATCTTCATGTATATATTTTTTATCTTTATCGTTGTTTACTAAAATAACTAATAATTTTATTGGTAATGAATTGTCAAAATTATATACTTACATAATTTTTATCGTTTTCACATCACTATAGTAACTATAATATTAAAAAAAAGTGATATTTCATCATATGTTTATAAAAGTAAAATGAAAAAAAATGTGATATTCTTAGCTTTATAAATTTAATCCGAAAAATTCAACAATTTTTGTTTGGGAAAAAATTTGATTAGTTTGAATCTTGATTATCTCGACAAAAAAATTCAGACATGAATTTAAAAATAAAATATAATTAAAAATTGACCCAATATTTTAATTATATATCATTGTAAATCATTTAGTATTTTGTTATTTTATTTTTAAAATAAAACATGCTTTATATTCTTAATTGTTTTTTGAATCGCAAGATCAATTGATTCTTCGCAAAATTATCATTTGAAAAATACATACTACAACAAAACTTTCAAATATCGTATCGGCAAAACACCACCACCACTTGATAAAACACACATTACCAATTATTACGAAACAAATCCAAAACATCATCACACCATACAACTGAAGAACAAGTAATCTAACCTAAAATACAAGTTTTGAAAGACTGACACAACTAGCATTAGAGGCGCAAGACCCGCATATGGTGATCAGTATTGGTAGTGAACTGGCTTGTACGATCCCTCATTTGGAACACTGATGTAGTTATCGTGATATTGGCTCAACTTTGTTAGCTTGGCATCAAGTTTGTCGAGGTGAAGGGCCGCCACCTTTTCATCAAGTTGTTTCAGCAGCATGTTGATGGGTCAAAATCAAAGCTAATAATATTTATAACTCTAATTATCTACTTTACAATCGATTCACAAGCGCATGAACCTATCGTATAGTATAGATCAGGGTGTCGATCCACATGGATAGTGTATTAAGAGATCTAACAATAATCAAGTCTAGTTTTTTGGTTATTTTGGTTGTTTGGGTTGTTTAGTTATAGGAACAATTAAAACAGTAATTAAATGCTTTGTGTATAGAAGATGGACTTTCAGGGATCAGGCTTTCTATCCTTCTTAGTTGTTTAATCTAATTTTTTATCACAAAAGCAAATGCATGCGGTGCTGTCACCAACTGCATGCAAGTGCTTAACATGTTAATTATGGTTTCTAACTTCAATCAGTGTCGCATGCGGTTTGGCTTGAACCGTATGCGTCATGTACTGGTATCAAATGCAAATCTGAGAGCTGTTAATCCTATTTTAGTGCTAATCACATGTACGCTATAGCACCATAACTGAGAAGGACTGGCAAGGGGATGATACCCTAACCTCACCTTAATCAATCGCATAAAGATCAATGATAAGTCCCCATTACCAAGACTAGAAGGATTTAGTTCACAGTTACATCCATCCTTCATACCTTCCGTAGTTGAAATAACTGAGACTACCCTACTATCAGTCTATAGAACGTGACGTTCGTCTGCAGATCTATATTCCAATAGGTTTCTTATTGAGATCGGATCACAAGGGATCAACAGTTACATCTATTTCCCCTATTGGATCTTGGATAATTGTACCCTATTCCTAACCGGTCAACCATCTACATGTAAGCATTATGGTGTGTACATCACCATACGGACGGGGTTAGCACGCACCGAATTAAGTAGTAATATAAAGAATAAAGTGCAGTATTCTAGTAAGAATACAGATCAAATGCAAATGATAAACATAAATAAACCTCTAGATTAAACTTATAAGAATTTAAGATTATATGCCTTCATCCTAGAAAGGTGTTGCTTTAGCCACTCATGGCGAATTAACAACACAAGATACAAGAGACATGAGTAAAGCAGTAAAAAAGGGAGAGATAGAAGGAATACACATAAAGGATCTCTCTTTCTTATACACGCCGTCTTCACGTCTTGTACCTCTCTTCTTCTAATGGAGATTATGTGTTTTCTCTATTTTCTATTCTATTCTCTAATGGTATTCACACTTCTCTCATCTCTCTTTGACAACCCTAGATCTACTCTATTTATATTCTACTAGGCTCTTTATCATGTTCAGATAAGGAGATGAGTTGTAATTCGTCCATTATGTATTAATGGGCTTAGTGGAGCTTGGCTGCCAAATTTAGTGCTGTAACTACTATCGGTCAGTTATCGCATGCGATTGCCTATGTTGCATGTGGTTGATTTATTCATTTGCATGGGATTCCTGCACAACATATTCTTCTCTATTTGGAATGCACCTCTGTACAGTTGGCGGCCTCTGGTTGCATGCAGATGAATGGTCAACCGCATGTTGGCACCAGTGTGTCCATAATGCTCGTTTTATGCCTGTTTTAGCTCCAGAAATACTAGAAAACCTGCAATTCTACAAAATCAAGTGAAATGACAAAAGTAATCTGATTCTACCTAAATTGGACATTTGTAACTCGATATTTGGCAATATTTTAGGCTAAGTGATAGGGAAAAACAGTGCTTATTTCAGCCCTATCACATGTATACTTTCTTTTCGTACTTGTTATCTTCCTCTCATTCCACAACTCTAGCTGTGCAATCACATGATTAGTGAAGGAGCATGACATGACAAAGCTGGAATGATCAGTGGCACACCCTAGGTTCATGAGTTGTTCCTCGGCCAAGCAATGATGCCAGTGTTGGTCTCAGGGAAGACCCACTAGTTGATTTGGGACATATTCTTAATAGTTAGAAAAAAAGAACTAAAATGTCACTCTTTTGTGACTCAATTATGCTTCCATCTTTTAATTTTTTAATAACAAAATTTTTCAAATTTATATTAAATTTGTCGAAATAAAACCGTTAAATGTGATCTATATGATTTTCTTCACATGCACATAAAAATATCACTTTTATATTTCATTATGTTTTATAAAATAAATTAGAAATACAACTTAAAATAATTGAGATAAAACATCAAAAAAAAATGCAAAAAAATTCCACGAGCATTAAAAATCTCAACTCAATTCTAGTATTAACATTTATTTCGATTCCTGATTGAAGTTAGCTAGATTTTGTGAAAGTATATAAGTAGAAATATAATACACGAGTGTCAGCGAGTTGTAAACCCCGAATCAAATCAGTTTTACTTAGGGATGTAATTGAATCGGATATTATTTGATTAAATCGAATCCAAATTCAGAAATTGATGAATTCGCATAGTCGGATACATGTTTTTTTGGATTCGGATCCGAACCCGAATTAACTTATGACATGACAGTACGGATGTGGATACGGTTTTAGATATGAAACCGGATCTCCGAATCGATCAAAATTTGAAAGGCTTCTAGCATATAATAGAATATTTTATAGACCTGGGCAGGTGGAAGCTATTTCACAACCTTGAAATACTCAAGACTTCCAATTATATATATATATATATATATATATATATATATATATATATATATATATATATATATATATGAGGAGGGATCCACTTACAACAAATTTGAGTTACAACAAAGTTACAACATTCATTTTTTTCATTTTCAAAGTCCAAATCGTCGATCCAACCGTTCAACATGATCTCCACAATAAAATGTGCTTGCAGATCAAATTTTACATTTTTTTTGAATTTTTTTACTATTTATTAAGTATTTTACAAAAAATAGCCATACTTAGACCATTGAATTTTGTACCCATCTTAATAAATAGTAAAAAAATTCAAAAAAATATAAAATTTGATCTGCAAGTACATTTTATTTAGATGATCATGTTGAACGGTTGGATCGACGATTTGGACTTTGAAAATGAAAAAAATGAATGTTGTAACTTTGTTGTAACTCAAATTTGTTGTAAGTGGATCCCTCCTCTATATATATATATATATATATATATATGAGGAATATATGCTTCTCTGTTTTTTTACCGTTCCTTTGTAGGACTAAGAATGATCCGAAATTCCGGAGATTCTTTTTGCTTTTTCTATCTGGATAACTCCCAAAGCTCGAGAGACCTACTGGTTTTTGAGTTTCATGTATTTGGGATTAGTTAGATGGATGGGAATCTTATTTATTGTATATTTGTATGCGTTTATAGAAAACAATTGTAACATCTTTGAATGTTAATATATGCCTACCGGCTCTTTTCTAATATATATATAGAGTAGAACTAGGGTGCTCTCGAGTTCACCAAGCTCTTGGTGAACTCAAGTTCAAAACTCATCGGATCGGCTTCAAACGACGAATCCGACCGTTGAAATCCGTCTACCTTACGAGTGATGCGTCTACATGCAAAAATTTTAAATTTTGAGATTAATTTTGCATAGAGTCAAGTGGTCAAAATTAGAAGGTTAATAAATTAATTTTAATGCATTCATTTTTTGACATTTTTTGACCACTTGACTCTATGCAAAATTAATTTCAAAATTTTAAATTTTTGCTTGTAGACGCATCACTCGTAAGGTAGACGGGTTTCAACGGTCGGATTCATCGTTTGAAGCCGATCCGATGAGTTTTGGACTTGAGTTCACCAAGGACTTGGTGAACTCGAGAGCACCCTAGTTCTACTATATATATAGAGAGAGAGTGGCTAATATCAAAACGTTTGCATCAAGGCCCTCGTGCAACCAAGTCATTTTCGGATTTTCAAAGTCCAAACAGTCGATCCAAACCGTTAGAAATTCAATCTATATTAAAATCTGCTTGGAGACCAAATTTTACATTTTTTTTTATTTTTTTACTATTTATTAAGCCACTTTGAAAATTGTTAATCTGGGTGAACAACAAAAACAGTGCAAACTACAAATAAATTCTGAACCATGTGATCAGCAATTTTCAAAGTGGCTTAATAAATAGTAAAAAAATTTCGAAAAATGTAAAATTTGGTCTCCAAGCAGATTTTAATATAGAGATCACATCTAACGATTTGGATCGACTGTTTGGACTTTAAAAATTCAAAAACGACTTGGTTGCACGAGGGCCTTGGTGCAAACGTTTTGATATTAGCCACTCTCTCTATCTATCTATATGTATTTCATAATATTTTAAAGGGCAAGATATTATCGATAGTTGCTTGGTTCTAACTTTCTTCAATGAATTACAGTATGTATCCGAATTACATTTTTATTTGCTGGAAATAATTTTGTAGCTAATTTGCTCCACATAACAAATGCTTTTGTTCAAGATTTGCTCCGGCACCCATTAAGAAAGAAGGAGACAACGTATTTGTGATAAAAAATAGAATTGGAGTCCAGCGCTAGTTGGGCTAGTATCGGACAGAGTGAGCATTTGAACCACAACTATTATTCTTCTAAAAGTAAAATAAATTATGTTTCGTTCCTTTTTCCTTCTATAGAATTATATCTGATCGTCATGCATTCATGTTATATTCGTCATATAGTAGGTAGATTAGATTAGTTGGCTCTTAGAGCTAAAGCTTTCAAAAGTTGTACAAATCGAGCAATCTTTATCCACCATATATGCCACTGATTATGCAGATGCCAAAATTTTTATTAATAACATCATGTTATCTAAAAAGATTCCTAAAAAGATAAACCCAGTCTCCAATCACACTGATTGCTGAAAAGATAAACCCAGCCTCCATATCAGATTACAGACCCATCAGCGTCATCAACAAGGTGGCGAAAATAGTTACGAAAGTCTTGGCAAACAGACTTCAACCCCACCTTCAGAACCTCATCACTCCAAACCAAACGGCTTTCGTTAAAGATAGATCCGTGATGGAATCATTCCTATCGGCTAGGGAGTTCCTGGCTTTCTGCTCAAAGGAAAAACTACCAGCAATTCTATATAAGGTGGATTTTGAAAAGACTTTCGATACTGTAGACTGGTGCTTTTTGATAAACCTTCTCATTGAGCGGGGTTTTCCGCCTAAATGGATATCCATGGTGCTAAATACGCTCAAGTCTTCTTCGTCTGCTATCAGGGTTAATGGTTCACTTACGATTTTTTTCGTACACTGGAGGGGCTTACGACAAGGTGACCCGCTATCCCCAATGTTGTTTATATTGGTGGCAATGCTAGACCTCTGATGCCGCAAAATGTCTTCTTACTGCCGGAAACAATTCAGTTTGCTGACGATACAATAATCATAGCTGAGGCACATCCTGTCACTCTAAGGATAATACGAAGGACGCTAAGGATCAACCAATCAAAGAATACATTTGTCCCAATTGCGATACCAAGAAACCTCACGCAGGTAATTCAGGATATTCTCTCCTCACCTCCATCACAGTTACCGATCAAATACCTCAGACTACTACTGACAATTAAAAAACCGAAGCGAATACAATATCAGCCGATGTACAGTAAAATGGAGGGTTGGACGTCAAACTTGCTATCTTATGGAGGTAGAGTAACATTGGTCAAGACAGTGCTGTCGGCAATGCCACTACATTTCATGCAAGCACTTAAGCTACCAAAGGGAGTTATCAAACAGTTAGATAGAATGAGAAGGGGATTTCTCTGGAAGGGGAACCAATCGTGCAAAGGCATTAATTGCCTAGTAAATTGGGAAAATGTTTATTCCCTCAAAGAGAATGGGGGCCTAGGAGTAATCGATCTTCGTTGCCAAAACAATTCGCTATTAACCAAATGGCTATGGCGAATTGAAGTAGAACCCGATGGTTTGTGGGCCGCCACGGTTAGGAGATTGTGGAACATATCCTCAGTGGCGGATATCCAACCTACCCCAGACTCATCTTTCATCTTCAAGGACTTAGTTCTTTTGATTCTGTTTTTCATGGCATCGTCATTCCATGAAAACAGTATCAAATGGAGATGGACGGCTTCGAGGCTTTTCTCTTGTGCCTCTGCTTATAGAGCGGTGCATCACAGGAGAGTAATTGAGGGGATACATATGACATGGAAATTGAAGGTCCTAATGAAAGTCAAGATTTTCACTTGGTTAATGTTGGCGGACAGGATTTTAACGCAGGAGGTACTCATATATTGAGGCTGCAACATTCACTAAGGATGCCACCTATGTACATCACAATCCATTGAAACACGAGACCACATCATGTGGGATTGCACCTACTCAGTTAGATTTTGGAGGGGAATCTACGCCCATTACAACATAGCATCAACGGAAGGGGCAAACCTGCTAAGGTCCTGGTTGGAGGATAACGGTTATCTCACCCTCCTGGAAAAAATTGCGAAGGGGACAGCTGTGGGCAGCAGGAGTTTGGGCACTGTGGAGAGAGCGGAACAAGAGATTATTCTCCAATAAGAGGCGACCGGTGTCTTTATTAATTAATGATACAACTTTTGAGATATTCCTGTGGTCAAGTAGCGTTTAGATCCACATCTTTTGTTATTAAATTTTGTACATTGCTAGCGGCTTTAGATGCTAGGTAGAAATAGGATTTAGCATCCTAGTACTACGGGTACTTTTTAAATATGTAAATATCATCTTCTTTTATCAATATATCGTTAGTGGCAATTTTCGCCGCCAACCTTCAAAAAAAAAAGTCATGTTATCTAAATACTAGTCAACATGACAACATTTTATGACCTTCTAGTCTGTAGGAAGCTGTCAAGGTTGATGTTTCTTTTACTTTGATAATTTCATATTTAAAGCCATAAAATTTCGTATGAAGAATTAATTATGATACGTTTTTAGGTGGTATATGCTCGTTTGTCATTTAATCTTTTTTATTATTTTTTTTATTCTTTCTTGGTGTAATTATTTTTTTTGGTTAATATATAATTGGTAGGCAATTCACCTGCACCTTATAAAAGCTCCTATAAATCATTACTTTAATTGTTAGATAATACGAACGAAGAAAGAATAATGAATTAGACGATCTCAAAGGCATCTCTACATTTTTAAATATATTATGTGTAACCTTGCTTACATTTTGCAAGATAAGGTTGGTTGGCTTAAAAAGAGGTTTCATTAAAAAGACCTTGTGCTTAATTAAGTCAAAAAGGTCCACTATTGTTCGTACTTATCGCTAAATAATCTTTCCTGTATTATTTCTCTGAACCAACCTTTACTAATATTTTAAACGTGTTAATTTAAAGACCGGATTAACCACTTTCTAGAAGTCAAGTCTGCGTACAAGTTGGAGTTCTTGAATTGAATGGCTATGACAATCCCAAATTCGAATAAAGGATGAAGAAGAAACAGCACTGGTTTCATATCCCAATCACAAAATTCTCTGTGGAGTTCACAAATATTGGACGCTAGTGCAAAATTTCAACGAAAATGGTTGTATAGTTCGGGGCAGGAAACGAGGATAAGACAAAGTATTTAGGCGAGGCATTGATTGATTGATTGAATGTTTCGGAGAATTAAAGATCAGATTACGACGGTAGCACCCTGCGTTGGTGACACGTGTTGTAGAATTTTCTCTTTTAATTGTTCGATATTAATTGTTGGGTTTTAAGTATTTTTTTTAAATATTGGATGACAGTTTTAGGTATTCGGTACATCCCCTGTTTCCCTTGAGGAATTCGGATGCAGTGAAATAACTCTTGGATCGAGACCGTCCGATTCAAATTTGCAAAAATTCATTTCGGAAGTGAGCGTACATATTCCGACAATAAATTCAAATTCCGAGACAATCTCGAGCCACAAATTCAAATCCAACTGTCTCAATTCAAAACCCAAAACTTGGGTTAGTTTAGGGGATCCGGACCCTCCGTTGAGCGGGTCATAGAGTAAACCAAAATCTGTATTCTGAAAGCAGCCGGGTACAAATTAGAAACCCACGCGTACTGACTACTGACACGCTAACATGCCGAGTATTACATCTCCAGTTAGAACAAAACCGGACGGGCATGATATTATATTATATATTCTATTTTTCTAGAGCTGATCTAAATTTCAACTGATATTATATAACGAGGGTTCGAATGCTTTTGTTTTTCATGTCTAATTGTGTCTTACATTTTTTTATTTTTGTTTTTAAAATTCAAATAATCGATTCAAACTGCTTGACATGATCTTTATATTAAAATGTGTTTTGGAGATCAAATTTTAAATATGTACAAAGTTATTGTTTCTGGATGATTTAGAAACAATGATTTTATACCTATCAAAAAGAAAATAGTAAAACATTTCCAAAAAATATATCTTGGTCTCGATACATGTTTTAATACGAAAATCGTGTTTAGTGGTTCAGATCAACTGTTTAGATTTTGAAAATGAAAATAAAAGATATGAAGCATGATGAAAATGAAAAATGAAAAATATAAGACATTTAAATCCTTCTCTTATATTATATATTCACTCGATAATCAATTTTTGTTTATATTTTTAAGAGGGTAGACAAACTAATCTGAATTTCTATCAACAATACATATATATATCATATCAATAATCAAATAAGCTACAATATACTGATTATGAATGCGGTTTTTATTATATAGACTGATATCTATATTTTTATACTAACAAAAACATAAGAAATATGTATACATATCATTAATATGATAAAGTGTGGTGTCAAATGTGTAATAGATTTATGTACGAACGCTGCATAAGTTCAAATTCACAAAAAGAAAATCACATTTTTATATATGATTTTTTCTACTGATAAAAAAATATTATTCTAATAATATACATATATAAAGACATACATACATAATTTGTATAATTTATCAGATATTTATTTATATTAAATCTAAAATCTGAAAATATAATAAATATATTATATGTATCACACTCGCACTCTTAAGTACAGATAAATCAGCCCTGTTGCATCTCCATGTCATTGAAAGTGGTTAAAGAAAGGAGCATCTTCCAATTCACCTTAACTGGAGACTAGACGACTCAACTATGACCATCTTTCCGCACGAGGACTGGAAAAAAGCTGAAGGCGAAGACATGCTTCTTCCTGTCCACGTAAGTCAATTATGACGTCACTCTACGCAAGAAACGCACGAGTGGTGAAGTCCCATTCCTTTTTATAACTCTGTTTCATACGGTAAATGGAGATGTCCTGCCTTCCAGACGGCGCACGCTGTTCTTCTATTTAAACTAACATCTCAGATAGA
This sequence comes from Carex parvula, assembly GCA_025461045.1. Lineage (NCBI taxonomy): Eukaryota > Viridiplantae > Streptophyta > Magnoliopsida > Poales > Cyperaceae > Carex > Carex parvula. Next base: position 27,397 of record JAJGRW010001517.1, read on the forward strand.
GGTCGTTATGTCTTTCTTGTTAAACTGGAGAGAGTTCAACTGAGAGGCGAATCCTCGCAAGTTCTTTGTTCCCGCCGACCTAACCCTTTATATCGGCGTGCTGGACCTTCTCTTCGTTCTCTCCCTCTTCTTCCCTTTTAGAGAGAGAAAAAAGCATTAAGAAAAGATTCTCTTTCTAATAAGCAAACCTAACAAGTCTCCGCGGATTGGTGAAATATTTTAATTTTACCCGAAATGGTCTGAGTTAGTTGCTTCATGAGAAGGTATTGAGGGTTGTTAGAGGGTTTTATCCTGATTTTTATTTCCAGTCTTCACAACTCAAATTGAAACAGAGGGATATGAGCGGGATGCCTCGTAGTGTAGAAACGGTTAACTTGGCGGCTGAGGCGATTGCATCAGCTGAGAGCAGAGTCCAGCAAACCGATGCACCGGTATGAGCTAGATTTTCTCTATTTTTCTCCTATAATTATTTTTACTCTTGGTTTTCGATTTTCGTGTGGTACTTATTTGAGATATTTGGGCGTGATTTTGTTTTTAACTCTGGAGCATGATTCCGTGGAATTTTGTAATTGAATAAGTTCAGGACTATTTCTTTTTCGATTATTGGGGATTTATTATGCCGATGTTGAATGAGAAAAAGTCAATGAGCCTGACTCCATGATTCTGCTAGATAGTAACTTCTCATTTGAACCAAAAAAAATTAAAATTAAAAGCGCGTGAATTGTGAAAATTAATTTAGTTCTTGTACTATTAGGGGAGGTCCTTAGTCCTTACTACAGTAGTTAACATAATCTGATTATAGTTAAATCATGTTTAATCTGTCTGTCACAGCGTACTAGTTTTCCTTTGTAGTGATAAAGGACTTATTTTTTGTTTAAATTGCAACTTAAATACATTTTGTAATTCTTTGGCTTTTCTTTTTGTAAGCCAATTGTTTTGTAAAAAGAACATCTTCATAGAGTACCCAAATTTGATTATGAAATGTGGAAATAATTTACTGCGTTTCGGGTTAACGGATCTACCACTAATGTACTATTAGTATTGTTTTCCTTAAACAGCGAAGAAAAAAATGGATTTCATGCTTCGCTCTGCCCTGTTTCAGCTCCAACCGACCCAACCAACGGCGCATCAACCATGCACCATCTCCTTCCTCCCAACCCGTTTCAATCCCACCTGTGCCCGTTTATCCTACAGCAAATTCAAATCGGCTAACCCAACTTCCTTTCGCTGTCCCTCCTTCATCTCCTGCCACCTCTTCCCTTATGTCCGAACCTGCCTCCCTGACCCTCTCTCCAGCAGGGCCCACCACCTTAACCTTCTCCCCTGTGGGGCCCACATCCATTTTTGCTATTGGGCCATATGCCCATGAAACACAGTTGGTCTCTCCACCAGTTTTCTGGACCGAGCCCTCAACCGCGCCTTTCACGCCACCTCCTGAATCATTACATCTCACCACTCCTTCGTCCCCTGAGGTGCCATTTGCGGAATTTCTGAGCTCTTTCAACCCAAGTTACAAAAACGTGAGCAGTAATAGTGAATATACTGCGTACCAGTTTCCACCTGGTAGCCCAATTGGGCAATTGATATCTCCTACATCAGGGTGTTCAAATTGTTCATCTCCATATAGGGAAGGTTTCTTTCTACCAATTGGTGAACCACCTAAAATAGTGGGTCCAGAAGGGATTGCAACACGGAAATCAACACCATGGCATGCACGAAAAGATGGGTCGCTTTTGGATGGGTGTATTAGTGCGGCTGTGCCCGATAGGGGACAAGAACATCGGGTTTCATTCGAGCTGAGGAAAGAAGCCGTGGACCTGAATGTCAATGTAAAGGAAAGTTTGGAAGAGGGAGAGACAGGGAAAATAAAAATTGAAGTGTTGGATGGTTGTCAGCGTTCGGCTTCACGCAAAGGGGCAAAGGAGTTCATGTTTGAGAATTCAGAGGGAAACATTTCAGGTGAGCCAGTTGTAGGATCTGACTGGTGGACCGAGGACAAGGTAGCCGTTACGAGCAAGAACCAAAAGAATTGGCCTTTTTTCCCTATAGTTGAACCTAGTGTTAGTTGATGATTGATTATTCTAGTTAGATATTTTTGCTGGTTTTTTCTTGGGCAAGTAAGCTGCCAAGGAAATCAGTTCCCTTTTCTTTTGGTTTTTTGCGTGTGAAATTTGGGGTAGATTGTAAATTTTATTTTATGGGTGAATTTTGTGTTAGAAGAAATCTAATCACTAATAATTGATAAAGTGGTGTGCCAGGATTAGCTCAGATTGACAAGAAGAGAGGAATTTGGGTATATTTTGCTAGAAACATGTAATATGCTTGGTTTATGGTATTTTCCCTGCTAAATGTGTTTTTATTGTACTTAGTATTATAGTGTGTAATACAAGTTTGCATACATTAGCTTAAATACAGACTTCATTTCTCTCTGCTTTCTTCTCTTTCCCTTGGGACTTGGGAGTTCAATTTATTATGTATTGACCAGACAACGCTTACACTGATATCTGTCTTTGAAATAGTCCAGACAGGCATCTACTGATCTACTAATGCTTTTCTAGTTATAGTTGTCGAAATTAACAACTACAAATTCTTTTTTAGTCAACATGAAATTTCTTCTCTTCTTAAAATTGTCAAGAACTATGACTGTCTATATGTTGTGTTTTCTTTTTCTCAATTTTTATATGCACAGATCATCTTTTTCTTCTTTTTTTAAAAGAAAAAACTTTTGGTAAGAAAACTGATACATATTTCCTTAAATGGACTATGGAAATTGTATAACGAAGAAAATGTATGAAAATTGCATAACGAAGAAAATGGACTATGGGTAAAGACACTACTACAATTGTATGGACTCTCACACCAAGCAGATCTGGGTACTCAGGGATCATACTTCCTTAAATTCCTGGCGTAGTTCTCACTTTTCTTCAACTGCTCCGTGACACCCGATCAAATTTCGAACCGCTTAACTTGGAAATGGACGGGAGTGGGATTTACCACGGCATCGGCCTACAAGGTGTTACACCGGAGAGGAGTCAGGTGCAAATTCTATAAGGTGATCTGGAAACTAAAAATACCAATCAAGGTGAGAATTTTTGTTTGGCTTTTAATAAATGATAGATTGCTAACAAGGGAGGTCCTCATAAAAAGAGGCTGTTCGGCGAGATGGGAATGTGTCATGTGCACAACCGATAAGTATGAAACACAGGACCACATGTTCTGGAATTGCAACTTTGCTAGGAGATTTTGGATGGGCCCCTTCGCGACACTTAATATAAGACCACCTACACATACCGAGGTGGCTCATGAAGTGTGGTGGAACCATAGAGTCACACTGCCTGGAGAACAGAGAAGAAGATGGGACGGGGCCTGGTCGGTTGGCCTTTGGACTCTATGGAAGGAGAGAAATCAGAGGATATTTTCTCAAGATCGAAAACAAGCGCATAGATTAATAAATGAAGCAACAGAAGAAACTTTTCTTTGGGCTTCCCATTGTTAGTAGGAGAAAGGTCAAGGGAAGAACGGGCACTGATGACCAAGCACGTTCCTTCGCAGTGCTAATTAGTGTTCTATTTACTAGTTGGTTTGTGTGTAAATAAGGACAAAACTCCATTTAGGAGATGTAAATAATTTTTTTATCAATATATCGACGGCCGACTACTGGCTAGCTGTCCTTCAAAAAAAAGAAAAGAAAACTGATACATCCAGTGCGAGTAAGCCCCTTATGTCGAAACAGTAAAAGAGGAAACGAGATCTACAATTCTACATAGTAGTTGAAAGTTAAGAGTGAGCAACCACAGATGATCGTGCCTGAACTCCTCGGCTTTCGTACTGGTCATCTGGCAAAACTGATTGCAGTTACCGAATTTCAGTTTACCATTCATACATGACCAATAAACATCAATTGATTTTGGAAAGAATATATTTACTGGTAAGTTCCACCTGGAATGCTGTTGCATTGTGAAAGAGAACATTGTTTTTGTGTTCAGTGCTAGTTTCATGTCACAATTCTCAGTTATAGGCAAACCCAATTTGTTCCCCAAAATCCTTGATCCTTGTTATTGAATATTTTTTCTTTGTCGCTTTAATTTTTTATTATAGGGAGGTGATTACTTAATTTATAAAATCATACATTCTACAGCTGTACAAATTGGAAGTTTTTGACTTTCTGTGGTTGCTCTGCCTCAACACCTGACACAATAGGATATTGGCTTTATTAAAGCTGAATCTAATCTCTTGTGATATAATCTGAACAAACTTGATCGAATCATCAATATATCTTTTAAAAAAGCATTAAAGCCTTAAAGCACACCTGATGAACTATTGATCTCTACATGTACTCAATAGCTTATATGTTTCCTTTTTAATCCACAATTATATGGAAGTTAGACATCACCGACTTTCGATGGACCCATGCACATCTGGTAAGATTTTACACTTACACATCTTCCAACAACTGAATTTTAGGAAATGTTAAACAGAGATAAAATAAAAAAATTAAAATTAAAAACATGCTAAGCAGGGGACCTCTCATCTCAGACATGGTAACAGTGGCATACCTACATAGGAGGTAGGAAGGCCAATTGACACTAATGATGTGTACAAGAATTGCCTTCTAACTGTAAAAATTTAGTTCAGTTTTATGGTTTGCCAGTTTGCCTTTACCTATTAACTGATTAACTTAAGAAATAATCTAGTTCCTAGATTAAAGAATGACCACCAAAAGATGTGCCTGTAATCCTTATCAGAAATTACTTAATTCATTGCTTGTAAGTTGTCTCAACTCTTCTGACTGGCACCACCGGGCTCTAAAATCAGTTATTCCTAAATCATGGTCTCGAGATTAGATATCAATCAGGAAGTATCAGTACTTTACTAAATCAGGAAATGACCATTACTTTTACTATCTAAAAAATAGGACTGCACCTGGGCTCGCACTTGTGGCGCATCGTATGCGTTCACACTCTTGACGTATCAATATTCGTGCGACACACAATTATTTGTGCATGCATCGCAATCGCACTGGGGAGGAGATACAGTGTCTTCTTATTTCATTATTCTATATAGAACCTCAAGTAGTTTAGTTTGGGAGGTTTGCACTTTGCAATAGGCTGTGGTTTTCCAACTCTATTTAGCCAAGTCGGAGATTTCCAAATGCTTCCTTTTCTCGGGGTTGCATATATATGTGGCATGTACTACATCTGCGTAATATATTGATCAGAAATATCTCCGTGAAACTTTGGCTAGCTCTTTTTTTCTTTAAGAACAAGGAAATTTTGCTAGTTCATTTGGGACCGTTAATTAGAAACTGAAGATGCCTAAGTGATACCTTAATTTTTTTTTTTTTTTCTGTTATATTGGGGTTTAGAATTTTGTCCCTGTTCCTCTTGTCAGTTGATTTTGTAGTTTCATATAATCGAATGATGCTCGTACCACATATATAATGTGGGACAACATCATCATAAAAAAGTAATTAATAACAAGGTGAATTGACAAAATAATAATCAAATTAAGGGATATTCATGTACATCACCTGCCTAGCTAGTTGGTTTATAATTTGACACAGCATTTTTAACAAAGGATGCCAGGAAAAAGGGTACATTTCATGCTGACAGGAATGTCACCAACGAGATCTGGGGTATATCCACATCAGTGGGTTTGTTAAAGAAACTTTGGTACATATTTGAACAAAGTCATATAAGAAATTTACACGTCGGATGTTGACCTAATTAAAATATTCATCTCATTAATTTGGCACATCTCGTGTTTTCTACATATGCCGTAATAACTTTTGTGCTTTCAATAAAAAAAATTACTAATCAACATATATAAACAAATTGATGTAATACACAAACAAAAATAGAACTTTATTGAGTTTGAAGAACAAAGTCACGGTAGTATATATGTCTTCTACGTTCACAATCATCATAATCAGTACTATATATAACATGTTGCATTTTGATATAGCTCCGAATTTCACGACATATTGTACAAGGGGTACATTATTTAAACAAAATGGAAAAGATAATGTGATATCAAATAACATTTTCATACAAAGTAGATAAGTCGAACATGCCAAAGATTCCGAGTTGCCATTCACGAGAGAGCGAAAACAAGTTTCTCCCTCTTCTTGAAATGCCAAAGTTCCCGAATTGCCCTGCAGGATGGAGAGGTAGAGAGAGAACTACAATTAACCACCTTTCTCTCTCTCTCTTACCACACCCCTCGTCTTCTTTCTTTCTTCCGTCCATCGTTCCAGTGCACCATCAATAGGAGAAAGCAATACACTACCATCTTGCAATCAAGTATATATATACAAGTAGCTTTTAGTTGTTCATGAGAGAAATAAAGGATACATGATTCAGGGAAGCAGGGAGGTTAGATAGAGCCATAGAGGTGCTTTTATAGTGCTTTAATTGGAAAAGGAAAGGAAAAAGGTAATAGCTAGCTAGTGGCATCTTCCAAGGGATATGCTACAAGCACATTTTAATGGCCACCTTTTGTGACCTGCCACCATTTTTTTCATGGCATCTATGGGATATCCTAGCGAATTAAGCTAGTACAGAGGGCATGGTGCCTTTCATTTTCTCCTGTCGAAAAGGCCATAAAAGGATTTTTTCGCTTAGGCCACTATATTTTTCTTAGTTCTGGTAGCCTTTTGTCATTTTAAATTGCTGGGCGTTTTTAGCATCTAATTAAGGCTCTGATTCGATGGCTTGCATTGAGGGCTCAAGAATTGAAGGGTACTGGATTTGTAGTATTAATCATGTTTATTTCAACTGGTAAATTAATGTCGTTAATTGGCAACAGCGTTTTATAATACTGTCTAGCTGTAACAGTACGACAGCAACACTGTAAGGTTTTCAGACCTCAAACGTTAAGATATTATATGTTTAAAATTATGAAAATATAACTACAACAGCTATAGATAATATATTACTGTGATAGTGAATATATAGCTTGCGAGTAGCTTTAAGTTTTTCAGACCTTATTAAAACATATATATAACTACTGTAACTGGTACTATTACCGCGATTAGTTGCACTATATAAATTTGGACATTGTTTTTTTTTTTCTATTTTATAAAGCTCCTCAATCTATATTTGATAAATATTTTTTCTTTACTAGATCTCTGAAAAGTCAAAAGAAATATTTTTCTTTAATCGATGTCAGGAGCAATTTCAAATTATAATCGGTCCGTGATCTTATTCTTATTATTTAATTAGTAATGAGTTGGAATTTTTAATTTCGTTTATTAGCAAATTCGTTGTCAATTTCTCTTCTAATTAAATTGTTTTTTTAGAACTTAGCAGAGACCTAAATTGCTTCTTTAGTGGAATAAATTGTCCACCCTTTTTCCATATTGTCTTTTGTAGTGGACGAATTGTCCTTTTAATTTGCATTGAAAAAAACCAACTGGGGAGAAATTTAATATGTTTGAATTTGTTCTCTTTTACTATTCTTGTTAATGATAAATATGGCATTTTATGCAATATTAATAACTAACTTTTGCTATGTCGGTAATTAGCTCAAGCAATAAATTGTGGACCTGGCCATGATGGAGCGATTTGCAATTTAAAACCTTGTTTACCTGAGACAATTATACTATTACTAAAGTTTAAATTACAAGTATGAAAGGATTACATTGACTAAAAGATATACAGTAGTACATTTGAATAAACGATACAATATTTCGAAAGAAATAGGTACATGATTACAGCACAATGCTTTTTCTGAATTTTTTTAATTAAGCCCCGACGAATTTTAGATTTAGACAGGTGAGGTGATTTGAATGGGGTTTTGAATATTTAGCATGTATATTTTCTCACGTTGATTTACTAGTTATGAGAAGGGAGAACTTATTAAATAAGTCTTCAAACCAACCAATCCCGACATATAAAGGGTAGTGATATTAACGCCACATTTTATTTTATTAACACAATATCTTCAAATATTTGAATAGAATGGACAATTTTGTCCCCTCATAAATATCACTGTAGTTGTTGACATATCTTTCTTTTATGTAATTATATGCTAGGATCATTTATTACCAATTGATTTCTATAACTGCTTGATCTTCTCTTCTTATTTTGTAAACCTTTTAAAAAGGAGAAAAAATATCTAAAATTTCAAACATTGAGTGACAAGAGAATGCAACAATTTATTATTTTGCTCATTATTCTTTTCCATAAATTCAATATATAATTTGATATATGTATTTTTATTGATCCAGAACAACACAACTATATTGCTTGAGATCCTTTTAATTATTCTTCTAGTTATATACTTCTAAATCTATATGTGTGTCTAAATAAAATTGAAAGAAACAAATTATAATTATGTTTTGTTATTATTTAAATCAAACAGATGAAGAAGAAGCAGTGGCGGATTAAGTGCAACTAAATGGGGGTAATTTTTTTTATGTTTATACATGACTTTTTTATATAATTTGAGTAAAATATTATGAGTACTGTAAAATTTACTCCATTTGTTGCATGAAAATTTTATATAATTGACTCTCATTCATGTTGGTTCTCATAATTTGAATGTCTGGCTCCGCTAATGAGAAGAAGAGAATATGCCTGGACGATATTGAAGTTCAGTAATTCAACAATGGTGTTAATTGAAAGATCAGAACAGTTGCTTTTGTGAAGAAGAAGATATTAGAACGAAGCTCAAGCATCACATACCAGATGTGAAACTTTGTCTAATTAATTTATTGTTCAATTAAAGGGGAGGTAGCACAGTTGGTTAGAAAAAATGTCCTAAGACTGTTGATTATTCAAAGGTCGAGAGTTCGATTCCCGTAACGACTTCGCATTAATTGTTTTACTTTTGCTATAAGACCCTACAAATATATGGTAATTAATATACCTCCTATTTTGATTTCCACAAGAGAAAAATAAACAGAGATGGTAATATAGGTAGACACTAATATACATACTTTTAATTGAATATGTTGTGTTAATAAAAGAATTAGTGTTGTTAATATCAGCATCCATAAATGAGGCATGACGAAATTTGATTAGTTATCATGCCTTCCTTTTCTTAGGAAGAAAGATATCTGACTTTTAATGTCAATTGATATATATAGCTAACATATAAATATTCACCGTCTTCATTAAAACAATGTCACTTTACAGGGAAACATCTTTCTTTATGCACTATTGCCAAGAAATTAATTATTGGCCACATTTCTTCAATGAAAAAGATCATTTTGTTTGACCTTATGTCACATTAAGTGCAGTAGAAATGTTGCGGATGACTCGATTAGTGTTGTATTTGTATTGCTTTATAGCTACCCGTGGGAGTTGACAGCAACATCAACATGTGCCACCAAACAAAACATCATGATATAAATAAATTTTAGTTCAATTCAGGAAAAAAGATGCTTGTAGAGTTGTAGTGCTAGTATGTCACCACTACTAAAGAATTTCCATTAATTTATTATTGTTAAAATACACTACTACAAGAAACACATTTACTATTGCCTCTTTATCATCGGCTGTCCTTCCGCATGGATGGTGTATGTAATAAGTGGCAGCAATTTAATTACTTTGAACTTTTTACCGATTGTTCGATCTAACCAACCGATAGCGTTGATGCATGCCCTCCTTTGCCATCGGTTAATTTTTAAGTACAGTTAGTATTGAGTGACTCTTCGACATCGGTTTAGCTTAACGGACGATGACATTGAGGGGTGACTTTTACCATCTGTTGTGTTACATGATCCGTTGGTGTTGGATTGATCAACACTGACTGATATCCTTACTGAACCGATGGTGATATTTTTGAGTGGCAGCGGTGATAAATAATTGGAACCTAGGCCATGCAGGTACATCAATTTAACTGATGGTGTTCTCCAGATATAAAATGGCGAGTCCTTAGTAATTTTATCTCCCAGCCGTCTCATATGAGCGAATTTAAAGCTAGTAGCCGCTTGTCTGTGTGCAAATTTAAGGCGTCATACGATTAGCATGCCACATTAATTTCTCAATAATTTGGATTTAAGGCGCCACCCCTTTCACATTACTCTCTCAAGGTTAATTTTTTTTTTTGTGATGTATTTATTATTTATTTTTCTGTTATTTTGTCAATTTTGTGTCATTTAATTTTCTATTATTTAATTTATTAGTTTGACCGAATTATTGTATTGTTTTGTATTATATTGTGATCCATATTGTCCTGAACATCATGAATTAGGTTGCCTTTTAGGTCGATGCCCGCTCAAAATTAATCCGATAGGGATTATTTTGAATAGTCTCCATTTTGGGACTGCTCTTTGAATGTTTTCGTCTCATCTAGGATGTGAACAAATGTAAGCTGATTTAGTATTTAAGAAAGATTCGGGTACATTTCTCCTTATTGTTCCCACGAGTACACGAGTACGTATTGTTCCTTTCCGTGTCTAAATGGCTGAGGTGGATCTTACGCGTACTTGGAGAGCATAGGGGAAATGCTGTCGAATTTTTCCTAAATGCTAAATATGCTTACATTTGTTCACTCTGAGACGTAGCATTCAAAGAGTGGGTTGGGATTGTGCACCAGCTCATTATATGTAAGCCCTAAATGGAAATGCCAAGACGAGTACCTAATCTTGTTCTTGTTTATATTTTTATGTGCAGATATGGGTCGGGATTGGATGTATGAACCATAGCATAATAGTCCTGAGTTTATGAAGGGTGTTGATCGTTTTATAAAATTTGCTAAGAAAAATAGAGAAAAGAAGGGTTTAACAACTATTCCTTGTCTTTGTCGATTGTGTTGTAATATTACATTGTTTGCTGACTCTGCGGATATTAAAAGTCATTTGATTTGTAATGGGTTTAAAAATAGATACACACATTGGATATGGCATGGTGAGGGTACCGGAGAAATTGGTGATGATATTGGAGAAACAAGCAATGGTACAAATAATTTTAATATTGATTTTGAAATTGCATCTGAGGTTTTTGGTGAGGAAAATGAGAAAATTGGTGATGAAGTTGGTAATGAAGAAATTGGTAGTGAAATTAGTAGTGATGATTAATTTAGACCATAATGATCATAACGATGACAACTTTGATGACATGTATCTTGAGATTGAGAAAGAATTTACGGAAAAGGAATATGAAAGGTTTTCAAAAAATTTAAAAGTGATCACAAACAACAATTATATCCTGGTTGTACGAGATTTACAAAATTACAAGTGTTTTGAGATTGTATCGTTTGAAGGCGAGTAATGGTTGGAGTGATAAAAGTTTCAGTGAATTATTAGACCTCTTAGGGGAGATGCTTTCGGATGACAACGAGCTCCCAAGTTAATGTTACAGAGCCAAACGAATGTTGTGTCTATTGAGTCTGAAAGTACAAAGAATACATGCATGTCCGAATGATTGTGTATTGTTTCAGGACCGTTACAAAGATATGGCACAATATCCAAAATGCATTGCCAAACCAGTATAGGAAACCCGAGACAAATGACAAGAGTAATTGTAAGGATTTTGACCATAAAGGATCTCCGGCAAAAGTCTTACATTACTCGCCCGTGATACCTAGAATTAGATGTTTATTCACAAATGTTAATGATGCAAGATTTATGCGTTGGCATGCCGAAGGCCAGAAAAATGATGGAAAATTATGACACTCCGCAGATGGTCTTCAGTGGAGGAACTTTGACAGGGACCACAAGGAATTTGGTGATGAAATAAGAAACATAAGGTTTGGATTTAGTTCAGATGGCGTGAATCTGCACGGTAACATGAGTAGTAAGCATAGCACATGGCCGGGTCTGTTGTATATTTATAATCTTCATTCGTGATTAACCATGAAATGCAAGTACATTATGATGACCTTATAATTTCAGGACCCAATCAACCCAGAAACGACATAGATGTTTACCTTGCTCCATTGATCGAGGACCTAAAGAAGTTGTAGGTCGACGGAGTGGAGGTTTTCGATGCATATATGAATGAGAGATTCACATTACGGGCTATGCTATTTTGCACTATAAATGATTTCCCAGCGTTTGCAAACTCGTCTGGTTATAGTGTCAAAGGAGGAAAAGCGTGCCCCATCTGTGAAGACGAGACAGATGATTTGAGGTTGAATTATTGGCAAAAGGCTGTGTATATAGGTCATCATAGGTTCCTTCAGCGTAATCACCCGTATGAAGGAATAATGAAGCCTTTAACGGAGAAATTGAGAGGCGCAATGTTCGCCCGCCGTTGTTCGGTAGGCAAGTGTATTTGCGAGTAAAGGATATTCCAGATGACTTCGGGAAAAAAAAAAAAAAAAGCAGCCGGCCCCAGGCATGACCTGGAAAAAGAGATCAATCTTCCGGGATTTACCCTACTGGAAGGATTTAGATGTTCGACATTGCCTTGATCTCATGCATATCGAGAAGAATGTATGTGAAAGTCTAGTTGGGACGTTACTCGGCATTCCCAATAAGACTAAAGATGGGATAAAAGCTCGCAGAGACATGAAGGACATGGGCATATGGGAAATATTACATCCCTGAATTCTGGATGATGGCAAGACTGTGTATATCGATCCAGCAAGCGACACCTTGCAAAGAGAAGAGAAGAAAAAGTTGTGTCGGTGCGTTTACGGTGTTAAAGTTCCATTCAGATATTCTGCAAATGTGTAAAAACTTGTGTCAATGGATGACCTGAAATTGTCAGGGATGAAGTCGCACGACTGTCATGTGCTACTGACACAATTGCTACCAGTTGCAATCCGAGATATACTCCCACAACCCAAGAGACGCACGATTTACAAGCTTTGTTATTTCTTCAACGTAATTTCTATCAAGCTGAGGTTGTCGTCACTCTTTGTGAACTGGAGATGATTTTCCCACTATCATTTTTTGATATTATGGTTCACCTAATAGTGCACTTGGTTTAGGAAATTAAGATATCAAGTCTGGCATTCTTGAGGTACATGACCCACTCGAGAGATACATGGGTTTCTTAAAAGGATACGTGAGAAACCGATATCGGCCCGAGGGAGCATCGTACAAGGTTATTTGAATGAGGAGGTCCTCAAGTTTTGCAACGATTACATGGCCGATTTACCACCTACCGGGGTCCCTATAGCACAGCACAAGGGTAGACTACACATCAAATGAACAATTGGAGCCGACTAGTTTGTGCCATACTCGACCATGTACAACAAGGCACACTTTTAAGGTGTCACAACACATGACGTGCATTGCTCCGTACATGATCGAACACACTGTTAGTGTACTAATCTAGAAGTCAATAATACGATAATTTAATTATATAAAGCTTTGTTCATGAATTGAATGATTAATAATATTATCATTTTGTTCTTTGAGTTTTATCGAATTATGGATCATTTCGGCATTCGGATTCGAAATGAGTAGAACTTCATAATATAGATGATAAATACTCTTAATAGTCACTGACCGAGGTAATTAGCAAAGAACACTAATTAACCAATTAAAGGTTAGTATGTGGATTAAATGATGGTTAAAGTTTTACTGACCATAGACAAGGAGTTGTCAATTTAATCACATAGATACATGTTAGAGAACATGGTATTTGACAGACCCCGAATGAAACATTATACGGAATTGTGTTCGTGTCATTAATGCTTTCATTCAGTGTTAAATTCTAAAGTATGAGGTATTCATCTTTCCTAACTAAGAGATGTGTATGTGTGATTGTTACCTAACGCTATCTGTAAAAAGTAGCTATAACGGCAGCTCTTCGGTATACATAACTTAGCTGAGGTAGTGATGGTCTACCAAAAGTACTATTGTCCCTCGTATTTATTATACGAGCTATAGTGTCACTGGGCCCCTTGATAGAGTAAGAATATCTGCTAGCAGTATGAATACAAGAGTAATCATATTTGATAATCTGCTCAAGATCAAGAAAATATTAATTTACAAGGATGACACAAACCTACCTTGAAATTAATTTGACAGCTATGAGACAAAAGAATTAAACACGAGTAAAACAGTTTACTGGATCGTGATATTGTACTGTACGACATCATCTGTGTAATTGGATGGTCATGATGCGTTTTGCCAGATGCCTCTCATGATTATAGAAGTTAAAACGGTTTTAATTCTATTTACCAACATAACACAGATCCTATCGGGTCACACCTATAGGAGTTAATCGGAGAATCTTATTGATTGATTATAAATTGATTATGATCAATAATAAGATGGTTTATAATTAATTATACTTGATATAATTATATTATAAATGTCATGTAAAAATGACAAGCAGAAACATTGGTTAATTTATAAACGTGTATGACACGTTGTATAAAAGTTAACCGGTTAATTTATAAACGTGTAGGACACGTTGTATAAATTACCGAAATCAACAACCGCAAGAAATATAATTATTCAGAATAATTATACGGATATTAATTGTGTTTGGGGCGAGGGCATTCTGGTCTTTTCAGATTTGTCCTTATCCGCATGACACGTCACCGATCCTATCCACATGACATGTCATCAATCCTATCCACATAAGCACCTCTGCTGTAAGCAGCTTACAAGTAGCTTACAAGCAGCTGCCTGCAAGCACCTCGCTGCAAGCACCTGCCTGCAAGCACCTCGCTGCAAGCAGCTTACAAGCACCTCCCTAACCCTATAAATAGAGGGGTAGGGGCAAGAGAATTCATAAGTTGAAAAGTTCAAAAAGTTGAGTTCGATTCGAATTGGTTCGGTTATCGTTCTCTTTCTCGTTTTCTCTCCCAAATAGTGTTGCGGTTTAAAAGAAAGTTATACGTAACAGTTACGTATTATCTTTCAAGTTGTTGAATAGTGTTTGCGGGATTTTGGTGAATAGTGTTTTCTCGAAAGTCGCGATATTTCTGTTTTGCCTTTTAGTAAAATCAGAATAACTGCGGGTCGGGAATTCTGCTATTTTGTCTTTTTCTCGTGAATAGTGTTTTTGCGTAATACCGCGGTTTACAGTATTTCTGGCAAAAGAAATAAATCGCTCTCTGGTTAGTCCTGGTGGATAACCTATAGAGGCACCATATGTTTGGTGCTCCGAGAGAAGTCATTGCTCCGAAAGAAGACATTGCCCAGATCCGGTCTTCTCGCTCGGTCTGCATTCCAATTGTAATTTGGAAACAAGGTATAAATGTTATTTATATTTATTTAAATGTTAAATAAATATTATTTTAGAAATCAATCAGGGAGTAGATCCTAAGTAGGATTAAAAGATTATGTCAAGGGAAAGACTGGAAAAGGAACTTTCGTTTGGCTTTCCGACGTAACTCTTTTAATCCTAGGGTTAAGTTAAAAGTAAAATTTTTGTTTTACCAACTTTCCGCATACTTAACCTAATCAAAGAGTACAGCGATTACCCAACAGTGGTATCAGAGCACAGTCTCTCCTGCTGATTGATTTTCTAAAATAATTATACCTTATGCATGGTGGATGCATACATATATTATTAGTTTTAATTCTTAGATTTGCAGCTTAAAACCTGAACCGAATAAAATGTGATTTTCTTGGTTCGGTTTTCCGACTGAGAAAGATAAAAGTGACTTTATGCTTTCTTTACTTTGACTGTGTAAAAGTATATCTAAGAATGTGATGAAGCAATAAAGTATCTGAGTAAGAACTGTTGATCTCCACACGTAAAAGATAATGTTATGTCAAGGGAAAGACTGGAAAAGGAACTTTCGTTTGGCTTTCCGACGTAATCCCTTCTTTTACGTGTCCTGATAACTGGCCCAAAAGGAACTTTGTCACGTTACCAAATTGCTTTTACATTTTTGTTTTCAATACGTTAAGTTCATCTAAGAATGTGATGAAGCAATAAAGTACCTTAGTAAGAGCTGTCGATCTCCCTTGTAAAGAGATGGTTCTGTCTAGGAAAGAAAGTACTTAAGTAGTCCTTGTGACTCTCTATCTTTCCTGGGAGCCCCTTTACTTGCCTGATGACTGGCCGAAAAGGGACTTTGTCACATTACCAAATTGCTTAACGTATTCTAAACTGATTAACTGTTTTTATTATTCATATAAATTGTTTATATGGTTTAGAACATGAAAACAGTACAATCAACTGCTGCAAAAGAAAGAATTAGAAACTGATAGATATATACGTGAATTATTCACGTAATCTGAATTAGTAAATTAGATTTATAGTTTTAAGTAAATAAGATTTACTGCTATGATATGAAATGCATAAATTAGATTTAAACGCCTTGTCATAGCCGTATAACTATTCCTATAAGATAGGATAGTTGCTATGGTCAGCATAGAACTGACAGCTTAATGGTTAAGCAAATGTGTAAATTAGATTTAACGTCTTGTCATAGCCGCATAATTATTCCTATGAGATAGGATAGTTGCTATGGTCAGCAGAGAACTGACAGCTTATTGGTTTAAGCATAATCACAAACCCATAATTAAGTAAACTGCCCTTCCTACTCTATCCTCCTCACATCATTGTTCATTGGTTGATGGGTCTACTACTCAGTAGGCATCGCCTTTTACCTTTGGTGGTCGAGGGATATATTGGATATATCGAACCAAATAGAGTGAGGTTACTTACCGATGATTTCCAAAATGGTTTTGGGCTCGGGGCAAAGTTTCGGTTAAACATACGATGTTTAACGAAACCAAGAGTCATATAGAGATATGATTAGCAAAGAGTTGCTTACCTAAGATAACTATGACCATGATATGCATACACTGCCTTGGTTCTTAGTGAAAATAGGAATCTTGGATTCTACTACAAAACGGGTATAGAACAAATTTGTAGTGGGAGTTTTATTATTATTATAATAAAATATTACATGAACAAAGCTAAAGATCTTTACATTTAACATTATAGACACATGTCTAAAGAAACGTCTTTCTCATTACGTTCCTTATTCGATAAGGAAAAGCTAAACGCAGACGGATCTAATTTTACGGACTGGTTCTGTAATCTAACCATCGTTCTGAGATGTGAAAAGCAAGAATATGTTCTCGATACACAAATCCCTGAAGTGCCTAAACTTGGCGCCACAGCAGACAACGTCACTAAACGCATCAAGCACATAAGATGAGCTTGATGTACAAAGCCTACTTGTAGGGATTATGGGTCCTGATTTGCAAAGGCGATTCATGGATACCAAATCCTACGACATGTGTGATCAGCTTAAGAAAATGTTTCAAGAGCAATCACGTGTTGAGAGGTATAAAGTGACTAAGTCTCTGTTGAGTCACAAAATGGCAGAGAGCAGTTCTATCAGTTCTCACATGCTTCGTATGACGAGCGATGTGGAGCAACTGGAGAAGCTTAAACGGTCCGTAGAGCAAAGAGTTGACAACTGACATTATCCTGAACTCTCTTCCTCATATGTATGGGATGGATAAGAGTTTACAGGAGCTCCAAGGGATGTTGAGGATCACTGAGGGCAACATGAAGAAAAGTTTTTATGTCCTCATGATCCAAGATGGTGGGAGAAAGATCAAAAGGCGAAAGGGAAAAAGGCTCACAAGTACAAAGGCATAGGGAAGTTTGTTCCGGTAACAAACGCTCCCAAGATAAAGGTTTCTCCTGACACCAAATGCTATTATTGTAATGGCAAGGGTCACTGGAAAAGAAGCTGCCCGAAATACCTAGGAGATATGAAGTTTGAGAATGTCTCAAAAGCTTCAGTCTCAGATATATGTTGAAATAAACGTTGCAACCTCTCTTAATGATTGGGTATTAGATACCAAATCATGTGCTCATATTTGTTCAAATATGCAGTCACTAAGAAATAAGAGAAAGTTACGCAACAAGTAAGTACAACTCCGAGTTGGAAATGGAGCAAGTGTTGCAGCCATGACCGTCGGTAGTATAAAGTTGTATTTGCCTAGCGGGTTTGTAATGGAACTAGAAAATGTCTATTTTGTTCTTAGCATTTCTAGAAATATCATATCAATCTCATGTTTAGAGATGAATGGTTTTTCATTTGTTATAAAAAGGACAATCGT
This sequence comes from Carex parvula, assembly GCA_025461045.1. Lineage (NCBI taxonomy): Eukaryota > Viridiplantae > Streptophyta > Magnoliopsida > Poales > Cyperaceae > Carex > Carex parvula. The sequence continues at coordinate 45,347 of JAJGRW010001517.1, forward strand.
TGTTCTATTTATAAAAATGAATTATATTATAGATCATCTTATATGATAAATGGTCTTTATATGCTGGAAATGGATAAACTCATGTTTAACATCAACAATAAACGACTCAAAATGTCTCATGAAAGTACGACTTACATGTGGCATTGTCGCCTAGGTCATATAAACGAGAAACCCATCAAGAAGTTGGACTTCTTGGTAAATTTGATTTTAAATCAATTGACACATGTGAATCTTGTTTACGTGAAAAATGACCAAGGCTCCTTTCACCAAGAAAGGTGAAAGGGTAAGTGACTTATTAAGTCTTATACATAATGATGTATGTGGACCGATGAGTACTTGTATAAGAAATGGTTATTATTACTTTATCATGTTTGCTGATGACTTCAGTAGATATGGTTATGTCTACCTGATGAGACATAAGTCTGAATCCTTTGAAAAGTTCAAGGAATTCAAGACTGAAGTAGAAAACCAACTCGACAAAAAGATCAAAGCCTTACGATCAGATTGTAGAGGCAAGTATTTGAGTCAGGAATTTAAAACGTACTTGATAGAATGTGGAATAGTCTCACAACTCACGCCTCCAGGGAACCGCAATGGAACGGTGTTTCTGAGAGAAGGAATCGAACTTTGTTACACATAGTTCGTTCTATGATGAGTAAAGCCACCCTCCCAAAATCGTTTTGGGGACACGCACTAGAAACTGCTGCACTAACGACAAATAGGGTTCCATCTAAATCAGTAGAAAAGACTCCGTACGAGTTATGGTTTGGAACAGTTCCAAATATATTTTTCTTAAAATTTTGGGTTGCGAAGTTTTGTCAAACATATGATGTCCGACAAACTTGAACCCAAATCTGATAGATGCTTTCTCATAGGCTATCCTAAGGAAACGAAAGGATATTACTTTTATCACCAATCTGAGAACAAAATAGTTGTTGCTCGTCATGGTGTGTTCTTGGAGAAAGAGTTTTTTGCAAGAAAAGTAGTGGAAGTAATGTAATACTTGAAGAGGTTCAAGATACATCACAGGATATCATATCAAAAGTTGATAAGATAATCTCACAACTTGATGCTTCGGCTGATGAGCGTTTGGAAGAACCAAATCCACAAACAGTTGTGGAAGAGGTTCCAGTCCCGAGCTCAGATACTTCGACGCAAGTTGAAGTAGAACTAAACCCGCAAACTGTTGTGGATGAAGTTCAACAGCCGAAAGCACAAGTCCTACGTAGGTCAGAAAGGTTAGTACATGCACCTGAGAGGTACATGGGACTTCACGAAGTCTCAGTGTTTGACACTAAAGATCATCTGACTTATGCGGAAGCAATGGATAGGCCCGACTCTGATAAATGGCTGGAGGCCATGAAATCCGAAATACAATCCATGTACGACAATCAGGTCTGGAACCTAGTCGTACCACTTGATGGGGTAAAACCCATAGGGAACAAGTGGGTTTTCAAAAGGAAAACAGACATGGATGGTAATTTGACTGTTTACAAAGCACGGCTAGTAGCGAAAGGTTTCAAACAAATTCAAAGAGTTGACTATAATGAAATTTTTCGCCCGTGGCTATGTTCAAGTCAATACGGATACTCCTAGCAATTGCCTCATTTCATGATTACGAAATATGGCAAATGGATGTCAAAACCGCTTTCTTAAACGGAAACTTAGAAGAGGACGTGTATATGATACATCCCTCAGGTTTTGAAGATCCAAAGAATGCTGGAAAAGTATGCAAGCTTCTTAGATCCATTTATGGATTGAAGCAAGCATCACGGATTAAAATCTTCAGTTTGACGAAGAAGTAAAAAAGTTTGACTTCGTCAGATGCGAACAAGAACCTTGTGTGTACAGGAAGACTAGTGGGAGTGCCATCGCTTTTCTAAATCTTATATGTAGATGACATACTCCTAATCAAGAACGATATTCCTTTTCTCAAATTAGCCAAGTCTTCATTAAAGAAAGAGTTCTCAATGAAAGATTTGGGCGAGGCTGTCTATAACTAGGCATAAAGATCTATAGAGATAGATCAAAGAGACTCATAAGATTGAGTCAAAGCACGTACATTGACAAAAGTGCTGAATCGGTTCAGCATACAGGATTCCAAGAAGGGATTCCTGTCAATGTCGCATGGTGTTCAACTTAGCAAGACTCAGTGTCTTATGACAACTGATGAGCGAAGCATGATGAGTAGAGTACCATATGCTTCGGCTATTAGGTCTATCATGTACACCATGTTGTGCACTCGTCCTGATGTCTCGTACGCTTTAAGTGTAACGAGTAGATATCAGGTTAATCTAGGCTTGGAACATTGGAACGCTGCAGAGAATATCCTGAAGTACTTGAGAAGAAATAAGGATATGATCATTATCTACGGCGGTGATTCTGAACTCGTTGTAAATAGTTACACCGATACAAGTTTCCAAACCGACCGTGAAAACTCGAGTAAAAATAAGACGTTATCACCTGATATAAGATATCATAAACAAAGGTGATGTAAAGATTTGTAGAGTTGACACAGTCAGCAACACAGCTGATCCACTCACAAAACTCTAACTCAAGCCATGCACCGGATGCATACAGCTTCTATGGGTCTGGAACACATAGAAGATTGGCTGTGAGATTTTCTTGGGATCTATGAGATCTTTGAGAAAATAGAGACTTGTATAAATAGCAGGGCAATATGATTGACTCTAGCTTAAGTGGGAGATTGTTAGTGTAATAATCTAGAAGTCAATAATACGATAATTTAATTATATAAAGCTTTGTTCATGAATTGAATGATTAATAATTATTATTTTGTTCTTTGAGTTTTATCGAATTATGGATCATTTCGGCATTCGGATTCGAAATGAGTAGAACTTCATAATATAGATGATAAATACTCTTAATAGTCACTGACCGAGGTAATTAGCAAAGAACACTAATTAACCAATTAAAGGTTAGTATGTGGATTAAATGATGGTTAAAGTTTTACTGACCATAGACAATGAGTTGTCAATTTAATCACATAGATACATGTTAGAGAACATGGTATATGACAGACCCCGAATGAAATATTATACGGAATTGTGTTCGTGTCATTAATGCTTTCATTCAGTGTTAAATTCTAAAGTATGAGGTATTCATCTTTCCTAACTAAGAGATGTGTATGTGTGATTGTTACCTAACGCTATCTGTAAAAAGTAGCTATAACGGCAGCTCTTCGGTATACATAACTTAGCTGAGGTAGTGATGGTCTACCAAAAGTACTATTGTCCCTCGTATTTATTATACGAGCTATAGTGTCACTGGGCCCCTTGATAGAGTAAGAATATCTGCTAGCAGTATGAATACAAGAGTAATCATATTTGATAATCTGCTCAAGATCAAGAAAAGATTAATTTACAAGGATGACACAAACCTACCTTGAAATTAATCTGACAGCTATGAGACAAAAGAATTAAACACGAGTAAAATAGTTTACTGGATCGTGATATTGTACTGTACGACATCATCTGTGTAATTGGATGGTCATGATGCGTTTTGCCAGATGCCTCTCAAGATTATAGAAGTTAAAACGGTTTTAATTCTATTTACCAACATAACACAGATCCTATCGGGTCACACCTATAGGAGTTAATCGGAGAATCTTATTGATTGATTATAAATTGATTATGATCAATAATAAGATGGTTTATAATTAATTATACTTGATATAATTATATTATAAATGTCATGTAAAAATGACAAGCAGAAACATTGGTTAATTTATAAACGTGTATGACACGTTGTATAAAAGTTAACCGGTTAATTTATAAACGTGTAGGACACGTTGTATAAATTACCGAAATCAACAACCGCAAGAAATATAATTATTCAGAATAATTATACGGATATTAATTGTGTTTGGGGCGAGGGCATTCTGGTCTTTTCAGATTTGTTCTTATCCGCATGACACGTCACCGATCCTATCCACATGACATGTCATCAATCCTATCCACATAAGCACCTCTGCTGCAAGCACCTCCCTAACCCTTATAAATAGAGGGGTAGGGGCAAGAGAATTCATAAGTTGAAAAGTTCGAAAAGTCTGAGTTCGATTCGAATTAGTTCGGTTATCGTTCTCTTTCTCGTTTTCTCTCCCAAATAGTGTTGCGGTTTAAAAGAAAGTTATACGTAACAGTTACGTATTATCTTTCAAGTTGTTGAATAGTGTTTGCGGGATTTTGGTGAATAGTGTTTTCTTGAAAGTCGCGATATTTCTGTTTTGCCTTTTAGTAAAATCAGAATAACTGCGGGTCGGGAATTCTGCTATTTTGTCTTTTTCTCGTGAATAGTGTTTTTGCGTAATACCGCGGTTTACAGTATTTCTGGCAAAAGAAATAAATCGCTCTCTGGTTAGTCCTGGTGGATAACCTATAGAGGCACCATATGTTTGGTGCTCCGAGAGAAGTCATTGCTCCGAAAGAAGACATTGCTCAGATCCGGTCTTCTCGCTCGGTCTGCATTCCAATTGTAATTTGGAAACAAGGTATAAATGTTATTTATATTTATTTAAATGTTAAATAAATATTATTTTAGAAATCAATCAGGGAGTAGATCCTAAGTAGGATTAAAAGATTATGTCAAGGGAAAGACTGGAAAAGGAACTTTCGTTTGGCTTTCCGACGTAACTCTTTTAATCCTAGGGTTAAGTTAAAAGTAAAATTTTTGTTTTACCAACTTTCCGCATACTTAACCTAATCAAAGGGTACAACGATTACCCAACACACACGACTTTATTACGGGTGGAGAACCCTTTGAGACCGGATAAATGGATTATGGAAAAACACAATGAAACATTCGGAAGTTGGCTCGAAAAGAGAATCAAGCAACAAGTAGGACCTGTAGATCCAGCTGTGCAATAGCTAGCGAGAGGTCCCTCGTTCACAAACATGCCACACACAAACCCGTATGGCGTGCCAGTACGGGTGTAGCGTGTTTTTTGCAATTCCATATCCTACCTCTACGCATAGGGGTGAGTCAATTGCTCATAACTTGTGACTCGCTCGTAACTCGCTCGCCGAAAGCTCGCTAACAACTCACTCATTATTAACTTGCTAACAATTCGCTCACTCGCTCGTTAACTTAATGAACCGAGCATGAGCATATCCCAACTCGCTCATAACTCGCTCATTAAGAACTGAGTTACATGAAATCATATCACATATGTTAATTAACGGATAGAACTTACAAATTACTCCGTTAATATTCGTGCGGAAGCGGATCTTGCGAGCGTAGCAGTATCACTGGTTCTGCAAGGAATCACAAGCCGAAGCCGGAAGCCCTGCGTTTTCCACGACCTAAGACCTTCAAGTGTTAACAGAGTTTCTTGGTGCGTTTTTCTCTCTTTCTTTTCAGTCACTATTCTGTTATGATATATATTAGAGAGACAGAGGGACAGGATCTAGTATATATAATACTAACACACCTCTTCATGAAGGGTCTGCATCTCTTCATAAAGGGTCTGCACCTCTTCATAACGGGTCGGGTTTTGGATTCAGGTTTCCCATAACGGGCGTACCATTTAATAAATCCAACATCTCCCACTCGCACAAAATGGGATACCCGCTATAAACTAAGAGAACGTAATCTCTTAACTCTGTTAAAATTCATACAAGGAAATAGGCCGTGACCAGCATATTTTAATTTGAGAGCATATGTTGTTATCCAACTGTTAGGTATGTATAACAACATCTAAGTAGAGTAAATATGCAGTACCCCAGATCATCAAGTTACATTTTTTTAAGTATTACAGGATCTCTTTTATGTATTGATACAACCATACTTATATATTCACAATTATGTTACATAAACATAATTGGTGCACCAGTGAATATAACCTAATTAACACTCAAATGATCTTTTTCTTTTATCTAGAATCTCTTCATTCCAAATCAATTGCTATTCAGATATGTTCTATTAGATCGCATCATACATGATCATTGACAACATTCCAAAATAACTAATTGAAAAGAAACTTCAAGTATTTAGTAAAAAATCGAAGAGTACTATGAGATCATTTTTATCTCTCGGGTCTCACACAACAAAGAAGAAGAGATCATATCTTCTGTTACCCTGTTGGTCAATTGCACATATGGTATGAAACATATGTTACGGTATTATTCTCCATTTCTTATGAAGCGTATGTCTAAACTAAAATTCAATACCGTACAAGTGATAGTTCAGATATACACAATATCTAACTTGAGTCCACATCTCTACTTATCATATAAATTCAATAACAGGACTCCCACTTGGCATAAGACAGTTAAGGTAAATAGTGGGTATTTCACCTTCGGTCATAATAGTATATTCATATGACCTCATCTTGATTCTCTATCAAGGCGATATATATTTTAAGCACTTGTTCTCACATTTTGTATCATGTCTAGCTTAAAATCAATCTCATTTCTATGTCCTACTAAGACATAGAAGCGATTGCCTATGTGAGAAGGCCAATCAACTGTCTGACATACCTTTCATTTTATATCTTATGTGTTATGCTAAATATATTGGTATTAAATAATTTGTAACAATTATAACATAAATGAATAAGAAAATAGCATTCATTGCATTTATCCCACAAATATAAATATACATAATATACTGTTCAATCAAAAAGTATAATTACAATCTACATAACCCTAGAGACTTAACATGGCCAATAAACACATCTCTAGGTATCGCATTTGTAAAAGGATCTGTCACCATTTTGTGTGTAGATATGTACTGCATGCAAACTTGCTTTTTCACCACCATGTCTCTAACGAAGTTATACTTAGTATCAATGTGTTTGGTCTTTGAGTGATACTTGGGATCTTTTGTATAAGCGATTGCTGCTTGGCTATCGCTGTATACCAACACTGAGTTAGTTTCATTCTCATCGAAACCCAAGTGATTCAAAAATCTTTTAAGCCAAACTACTTCTTGTACTGCTGCTGAAAATGCTACAAATTCAGCTTCCATTGTGGATAAGGATATGCAACTCTGTTTCTTACTACTCCAAGAGATAGCTCCATTACTAAGTAAGAAAACATAGCTTGAGGTAGATTTTCTTTCATCTAAATCTCCTCCCCAATCAGCATCTGCGTAACCCATGAGTTGCAGATTTTCTCCTTGAAAACACAATGAATAATCTGCAGTACCTTTCAGATATCTAAGTATTCTTTTTACTGCTTTCCAATGGGACTGTCCTGGATTGGCTTGATATCTACTCACCATTCCAACGGCGAAACTGATATCCGGCCTAGTACACATCATAGCATACATGAGGCTGCCAACAGCACTTGAGTAAGGAACCTTTTCCATTTGTGCTTTTTCATCTGGAGTCTTTGGACACATTCTTAAACTAAGACCTTTACCTTTTGCTATCGGAGTATCAATGGGTTTACAGTCTTGCATATGAAACTTTTCAAGTACTTTCTTGATGTAATGCTCTTGCGATAGAGCTAACATCTTCTTGGAACGATCTCTTTCAATCTTCACTCCAAGAATGTATGCTGCTTCACCCATATCCTTCATATCAAAATTAGAGGATAACCATTCTTTAATGATTTTCACATACTCTTTATTGTTACTAGCCAACAGTATGTCATCCACATAAAGCGATAGAATCACAAATTTTTCTTTGGATATTTTGACATACACACAATGGTCTTCATCAATCATTTCGAAATCAAATGATATGATTGCTTGATGAAACCGAATGTACCACTGTCTGGAAGATTGTTTGAGACCATAAATAGATCTCAACAATTTGCACACTTTGTGCTCTTGACCTTCAGCAACAAAACTGACAGGTTGTTCCATATATATCTCTTCTTCTATATTGCCATTTAGAAACGCAGTTTTAACATCCATTTGATGCAATTCCAAATCTAAACTGGCAACAATAGCTAGTATCAATCGTATAGAAGTAAATCTTACAACAGGAGAGAAAGTCTCTTCATAGTCTATCCCCTCTTGTTGTGTATACCCCTTAGCAACAAGACGTGCCTTATACCTCTCAATCGAGCCGTCAGCTAGACGTTTAATCTTGAGAACCCATTTGTTCCCAATTGCCTTGCGTCCTTCAGGGAGATCAACTAATTCCCAAACATTATTTGATCTCATTGACTCCATTTCTTCTTCCATTGCTTTCATCCATTTCTCTTTAGCAGGACAAGTGAGAGCCTCTCGAATATTTCTTGGCTCTTCTTCATCTTGCATGACAATCATGTAAGATTCATTTTCGATTGGAAAATGACGTTTAGGAACTCTAGCACGATTGCTATGCCTAATTTGTGATTGTGCTGAACTTGGCTCAGCATCATCTACTGACTTGCTCCCACTTGGATGAGATACTGTTGGAGGTTCAGGAATATGCACCAAACGATTTGCTACAATCAAATCATCTTGCTCCTCTTCTTCATATAGAGAAAATTCCTGACCTATCTCACCCTTTCTTGGAAATTCATTTTCCAAGAAAATGACATCTCGGAACTCAAATTCTGTTACACTCCCACTCGATTGTTCACCAATGAACACATAACCTTTGGAATGTTTAGAGTATCGTATAAATATACTCTTTTTATCTCGTGGACCCAATTTACCATGTTGATGAGACGAATCATGAACAAAGGCTGTACATTCCCAAGGTCTCATATTACTAAGATCTAGTTTTCTTTTATTCCAAAGTTCGTAAGGAGTTGAAGAAACAGATTTAGAGGGTACTCGATTTAGAATATAGGCAGCAGTCAATAATGCATCACCTCAAAAATTGATTGGCAGATTTGCTTGAGCCATTATTGTTACACCAAAAAGGTATAGTACAAAGTTTCAGTACAGTAAGCTGTACCTTTTAACCTTAAATACACTTCTGGTTCAGACTGCAAGTATACAATCCTACCGCGTAGTATATCGTCGGGTATCGATCACAGGGACGGTTCAAGTGTTATCCGAATTCTACTTAAGTTAATTAAAGACTAGAAGTTGGAAAAGGGTTGGTTTTGGTTATTTATAATTCCTACAGATTCAAAAGCAGTAATAAAGTGCAAGAAAGAAGATTAAACTGGTTTTAATCAATAATAAAAAGCGTTCCCAGGGTTATGACTTCATCTCAGTTTTTCCTCAAGCTGTCCTGTCCGGGCCGTGTCATTTCTTACATGGGCCGTATCAGTTTACACAGGCCGTGTCATTTTGCTACACGGTCCGTGTCAGCCTCGAGTAAATGCAGCAGCTACTGTTTCTTTGTGTTGTTCCTTTGTGTAGGGTTCTACTGACCAGACCTAATGTTTCTAAACCTCAACTGTCGTTTATTGGTTCATCAACTTGGTATGGAATTTGCAATATATGCCCTCGTCGGGTTCTAGACCTCAACTTTCGTGTGTTCGTCTGAATTACCTAGTTGCTTGTTTGGTATACTAAAGGTAACTCCTATCCGTCGATAGAGTAATTTTTGTCTTTCGGTTACTACTTGGTTTCGCCTTTCGGGTCACAAATCCTACCTCATGTACTTAGTTTGGTTGAGAGACTTTTAAGGGCTAAGATACCTTGTAGATGTGCGCATTCATCTAGTGGTAAACCGATATAGGTCAAACAATTCAATCTAAGCAATTAAAATACTACTCAATCAATCAAACACAAATTTCAATACAAAGATTCAATAACTAGCATGCAAGACAAAACATTCGATTACATCAAAACCCTAGAAACAAAGGAAACTACCCACACATAGTTCTAAAACAGAAAATACAAATAGAGATAGAGTTGATCATGACAAAACCCAAAGAACAAAGAAGATCAATCGAAAACTCGCGTATTTCGCTTCTCCAATTCGCCTCTAAGCTTAGCCGCCAAAGACAAACCCTAGAATATGCTCTCTCTGTTTTAGAATGACCTTTTTTTGGAGAGAAATCCCGCTTATATGCTTAATTGGTCGACCTTCCTTCCTTAGCATTCTTTCCATATTTCTGGATCTGTTTTCGGAAATGCTTGACACGGGCCGTGTCAGATCTTGTACGGCCCGTGTAAGATCTGTGCTTCTTCAGTGGTCGAGTCGAGGTTGACACGGCCCGTGTAGAGTCTTCAGAATTCCAGATTTCTCCTCGATTTCATCCGAATCCTGCAAAATAAGAATAAACTTGCAGCAGTACCACATTCTAAAGATATTCAATGAAATACAACTGATTTAATAGATTTAAACACAGCTTTGGTACCGAAATTGGTCGGAATTATAGGTCAAATAACGAGATATCAAATTCCCAAGCTTAATCTTGCTTGTCCTCAAGCAAAGATCCATACTTAGGTACCGGGTTGGACTCTAGTCTTACCTAAATGCAAGTTAAGTTCCTAAATGTGAAAATTTACATGAGTTGCTTTAATCAAAAACCTCGAGAATCTTTTTGGTATAATTTGGATTTTCCTTGATCAATTTTGATTCACCACACAAATTGACTAATCAAACTTCAAATTCTGAAATGTTTTTAATACTTGCAAAGCTAATTACCCGAATTGATCAATTTTTCATTCTTTTACTGAAACTATGCCCTCATTTGTGGTGGTTTTTTCCTTTTTAACCGTCCCAAGCTTGGGACAAGCTTAGGTTAAAAAGTCGCGGACTTCATGTGTTGATATATGCAACAGTTTTTGAAAGTTTTTGAGCTCAAAGGCATCCCGCCGGATTGTGCCAGTACTCTTTTTTTTCTAAATTTGGGAGACGAGCTCAAAGGCGCCCCGTAGGACTTATTGCCAGTACTCTTATTTTCTCCATCTTTTCATTTGTTTCATTTTTTTTATTTGCATATACCATGAATACACACATCCAATGGTATTCTTTCATACCAATGGATATCCCAATCTTTCTATTTGTTTAAAATCCCAATTCTCTAATTTAAAAGGCACAGTTCAGTTTCAAAAGGCTTTTTCAATACAATTCAAGCTTTCATCTTTTCAATTTCTCAAAACATCCCATCTTAAGCAGTTCTTTGATCAATTATGGGGTTATTTCCAATTCTCAAGGTAATCCAAATCACAACCAAAAGTTTTCAAACAAGTCCCTAATCCTAGCAATCACACAAATTTATCACCTAAAAATGTAATTTTTTTTTTTGTTTTTTTTGAAAAATAAACATGTCTAAATGCAGATACAGTTTTCTTCTATTCCACCCCCCCAAGCTTGAATGAAGCATTGTCCTCAATGCTTGAATTTACACAAGGAAAAAGTAAATAGAAGAAAATATGGAAACTTACTAGATGGTGAGCGAGGGATGAGGCGGGGGCGCCTCACTGGTTGGTGGGAGGTGGATCGGGTGGCACTGGGGGGAGCACCCACTTTTGAGGTACACGGACCACGCGATCAAACTCTTGCAGCAGAAGAATCCATAAGATTTCTTTCGAGTCCTTGATCGAGCATCCGATCGCGCCTTTCTGAGCTTTCAATTTCTCCAAGAGCGTAGCAGTCCGATCAGGTTTGAGATATGCACTTATGATCACATGACAAGATTTATCTAGGTCCAGGAACTTATACTTGAGGTTAGCTGGCAGAGGCTTGAGCCCAGGAGTCGGCTGCTCTGTCTGGGCTGTTGCACGGTCCGTGTGAGATATGTCCGGTCCGTGTGAGGTTCCCGTGTAAGCTTTGTGCGTCCCGCGTGCCATCTCCAGCTCCTCTGGCTGTGGTGCACGGTCCATGCAAGATGCATACGGTCCGTGTGTCAGTTCCCCCAGGTTGCCAGTCTCCTTCGATGCGGCCCGCGTGTCAGTTACGCGGCCCGCGTTCACATGTTCTTCAGCAATGACTGCCGGTCGAGTCGATTCGACGCGGCTAGGGTTCTCTTCTTCAGGTGGTGACGCGGGACGCGTGTCAGTGACGCGGCCCGCGTGAATCTGGTTTGTTGGCTTGGGTGGTTCTTGATATTGAGTCCCACTTCTCAATGTCACCGCTTTGATCTCCTCTCTCAGGTTAAGCTCTGGCTGGCTGGGCAACTTTCCATGTGGTGGTTGGCTAGAGGTGGCCCGGTGACTCAATTGTTCCTTCAACATCTTGTTGTGAGCAGCTAAACCAGCCATTTGTGCACTGATTGCTTGCATCTGCTCAAACATCATCTGATTCGTCTTCCCTTGCTCGTGCATGAAGTCGCTCACAGCGGGATCAATGTACGGCTCGGGTGGATCGGATTGAAATACGCGATTGTTCGAGTTATTGAATGGTGCAATGTTGTAGAAATTGCGATTGTTGTTGCTGAGATAGCTGACCTTCTCGGGTTCCTCATCCCATTCCGCCAGTGGGCAATACTCGTAAGAGTGCCTCATGTCCCCACACATGACACATGGCTGTGGTTGATGGTTACTGACTGCCTTCACGCTCATTTTGATTAAAGCTTTCTGCATAGCCTCCTCCAGCTCGGCAGCTCTAGTAGATAGAGCTGTGATCTGATCAACTTTGGATCGGCCACCTCCACCAGCTCGAGAACTGGCGCGGCCAAACCACTGTTGGTTTGTCGCCATGTTGTACATCAGATCCATGGTGTCTTGGGCTCCTCAGATGGTAATCGCCCTTCGGAGGTGGTTTGAAAGCCAGCGTGTTCCTGAAAGAGAGAAAAATAAAATAAAAGATACAGATTAAAATCTAGATTAACTAAAATAAGCAAAAATCCAGAAAATAAATGATGCCGTCCCCGGCAACGGCGCCAAAAACTTGTTACACCAAAAAGGTATAGTACAAAGTTTCAGTACAGCAAGCTGTACCTTTTAACCTTAAAATACACTTCTGGTTCAGACTGCAAGTATACAATCCTAGCACGTAGTATATCGTCGGGTATCGATCACAGGTACGGTTCAAGTCTTAACCGGACTCCACTTAAGTTAATTAAAGACTAGAAGTTGGAAAATGTTGGTTTTGGTTATTTATAATTCCTACAGATTCAAAAGCAGTAATAAAGTGCAAGAAAGAAGATTAAACTTGTTTTAATCAATAATAAAAAGCGTTCTCAGGGTTATGACTTCATCTCAGTTTTGCCTCAAGCTGTCCTGTCCGGGCCGTGTCATTTCCTACACGGGCTGTATCAGTTTACACGGGCCGTGTCATTTTGCTACATGGTCCGTGTCAGCCTCGAGTAAATGTAACAGCTACTGTTTCTTTGTGTTGTTCCTTTGTGTAGGGTTCTACTGACCAGACCTAATGTTTCTAAACCTCAACTGTCGTTTATTGGTTCATCAACTTGGTATGGAATTTGCAATATATGCCCTCGTCGGGTTCTAGACCTCAACTTTCTTGTGTTGGTCCGAATTACCTAGTTGCTTGTTTGGTATACTAAAGGTAACTCCTATCCGTCGATAGAGAGTAATTTTCGCCTTTCGGTTACTACTTGGTTTCGCCTTTCGGGTCACAAATCCTACCTCATGTACTTAGTTTGGTTGAGAGACTTTTAAGGGCTAAGATACCTTCTAGATGTGCGCATTCATCTAGTGGTAAACCGATATAGGTCAAACAATTCAATCTAAGCAATTAAAATACTACTCAATCAATCAAACACAAATTTCAATACAAAGATTCAATAACTAGCATGCAAGACAAAACATTCGATTACATCAAAACCCTAGAAACTAAGAAAACTACTCACACATAGTTCTAAAACAGAAAATACAAATAGAGATAGAGTTGATCATGACAAAATCTAAAGCACAAAGAAGATCAATCGTAAACTCGTGTATTTCGCTTCTCCAATTCACCTCTAAGCTTAGCCGCCAAAGACAAACCCTAGAATATGCTCTCCCTCTTCCAGAATGACCTTTTTTGGAGAGAAATCCCGCTTATATGCTTAATTGGTCGACCTTCCTTCCTTAGCCTTCTTTCCAGATTTCTGGATCTGTTTCTGAAAATGCTTGACACGGGCCGTGTCAGATCTTGTACGGCCCATGTAAGATCTGTGCTTCTTCAGTGGTCGAGTCAGTGGTCGAGTCGAGGTTGACACGGGCCGTGTAGAGTCTTCAGAATTCCAGATTTCTCCTCGATTTCTCCCCGAATCCTGCAAAATAAGAATAAACATGCAGCAGTACCACATTCTAAAGATATTCAATGAAATACAACTGATTAAATAGATTTAAACACAGGTTTGGTACCGAAAATGGTCGGAATTATAGGTCAAATAACGAGACATCAATCATTGACCTAACCATTTCCAAAAGAGTCCGATTTCTTCTTTCAGCCACTCCGTTTTGCTGTGGAGTATATGGTATGGTTAGTTGCCTAAGTATTCCTTTTTCTTCGCACATTTGTTTGAACTCATCAGACAAATATTCGCGACCGCGATCCGTTCGTAAGGCCTTAACCTTTCTGTCTAATTGATTTTCAACCAAGGTTATAAATCTCTTGAAACATGCAAGAGCTTCAGATTTATGAGAGATCAAATAGACGTGACCGTATCGCGTATAATCGTCAATGAAGGTGATAAAGTATCTACCTCCATGTCGTGCCCTCACATTCATTGGTCCACAAATGTCTGAATGAATTAATTGCAACGGGAATTCAGACCTGGTTCCTTTTCCGAATGGTTTTCTTGCCATTTTTCCTTTTAAACAATTTTCACATGTTGGTAGACTAACTCTTTCATTCTGGCCTAACATGCCTTCCTTGGCTAATCTATCCATTCGTTGCTGTCCAATATGGCCTAATCTCATATGCCATACATTCACATCAACATTTTCATCAGCATATGATGTAATTAAAGAAAAATATATATTAGAAGAAGTCATTATATTAATGACATCCAGAATAATAAAACCATTCGATACATATCCATAACCATAACACACATCATCCAGATACAACTTAATTGCCACACATGTTCAAAGTAAATCCAAATCTAAGAAGAACAACTACAGATACAAGATTTCGTCGAATGTCAGGTGCAAAGAGAACATCATGTAAGAGGAGGGTTCGACCATCACGCATATCCAACTTGCATGTGCCTATACCCTTGACTGGTACACGAGAGTTGTTTCCTACATAAAGCCATTTTGAACCTTGCGGAATTCGACGAAAATCCACAAAAAGTCACAATCTTTGGCTACATGGTCTGTTGCCCCTGAGTCTACAGTCCACAAAGAATGAGAATCAGCAATAAAAACAGAACTGGAAACATATGAAAAATTTGAAAGTTTTTCTGTAATTTGTACCTTGCGGGGCTCTTTGCATTCACGAGCATAGTGACCCTTATTGCCACAATTGAAACACTTGATCTTGGCTTTATTATGCTTCTTAAAATTGTTCTGAGAAGCCTTTCCCTTGCCACGATCCTGCCCCTTATGTTTTTTCTCTTGTTTGCCATTTCCCTTGTGACCATAATTTGACTTACGCTTCTGGCCTTGCCCTCTATGAGAGCTTGAACCAGCCAAATGCACAGCAGTTTCATTTTCTTGAGGCTTTGATGCCTCAATACGATCTTCCTCAAGTTCCAGATGCCTTGCTGCAACGTTGAGAGTTGTAATACTCTCATTGTGGGTCAGATTCACCTTTATGTGTTTCCATGTATGAGGAAGTGAACGAATCACTGCTTGAAGTTGTTGTTCATCAGTCAAAACATGGCCAGCGTCCTTCAACTCACTAATCATATTTGACATCTCCCTAAGATGTTGCCGCATGCTATGATTAGGACGCTTCTTGTAAGTGTCAAACTTGATGGTGAGTTGTCTCAGTTTTGTAACAGAAGTTCCATCGAACTTCTGCTTTAAAGCAAGCCACATCTCTTTGGCAATCTCATATTGCCTAAACTCACGCATCACATCATTGTCCATACTGCTCAGCAATGTAATGCGAGCAATGGAGTTCTTCTTTTTCCAAGACTCATATGCAGCACTGTCAGTAATGTGCTTTTCGGTTGTACCTTTTTCTGGTTCGGTTAGGATATGATCAAGGACCGTAATAACCTCTTGTTCTTCCAGGACATACTAAATTTTCATGGCCCAAATCTCATAATTATCGCCATTCAGTTTTTCACCCTTATTCAGTTCTGCCACAATATTCCTAGATGCAGATGCCATTTCACTAAGAAATTACAATTAAACTAAGTTAGGACATATCACAATTCTGATGGCTTAATAGAAATTATTTAATACCTAGCATAACACTTCCAGTTTTGCAACAACTGTGAAATAATTTAATAATAATAATACCTATAGATTAAAATCGAAAGATCACTAAGTTTCACAATCATCTTTTAATTCCATAAATTTTATTATCAGTAATTATTTCACTATGCAAAACTCCCACTAAAAATTATACAAATAATGCACAACAATTTTTTTTTTTTATTAAAAAAAATATTCGGACTAATTATGCATAACAGAATAATTTGATACAAAAAAAATTATTCGGACTGATTATATAAATTGTATAATTGATTAAACAAAATTTTATTAAAAAAAATCCGTATGGTTCTAAAAAAAATTTCATTAATAACATCAAAAAATAATTTCGAATTTTGCAAAACCACTGTTATGTAATATGTATATATAAAATAGAGAATCAAGACAATAACAAGAAAGTCATTGTAGTGTAGTGGTAAGGTCTTTGTCACATGTTGCATAGGACTTGGGTTAAGCCCCAGCGGCTACAATAAAAGCCTTTTATTTTCGCGGTTCATCATCAAGATATGGACCAAGTCTATTTAGCTTGAACCGGTGTATACAATCTCTCCATTTTCCAGAGTAATGGACACATCCATTAGCGCAGGTTGAAATTAAAATTGGATCTCATACAATTTGGAAGTATAAAAATGGTCCACACCAAATATCAACCATCCAATCCGGAAAAAATGGTTCTTTGGACGGTTGTAATTCATTCGGACCAAAAAATTGTCCAACCCAGTTGTATTAGATCCAAAATAAACTAAAGATGCATTGTTTTGCTTTGCATCTCCAATTTCCACTGTACAAGACCACTATTTTGCTATGCATCTCCAAAAGATGCATTTAAAAAATCTCCAAAACAGTTCATTTAATCTAAATACGTTTTATAAAATTAAATTTGTATTCAGATTTATCAAATTTACAAAAAAAATTTGTAAATCAAATCTGAAAATTTCTATATAGAAAAATTAATTAATTTTGCAAATCTTATTTATTTTCGAATAAAATCTGAAATTTGTCAAATCAAACCAAAACAGTGAACAAATTTGGCGATTCTGAAACATAAGAATTAATTTAAAAAAAACCGTATTATGTATTATAAATACCAGAATACGTGAAATTAGTTTTCAAACATTATTCTAATGTATAAACAGATTTTACTGAAAATTTAAAACCAGAATACATGCTATAAAAGCTCCGATATCATTGTTAATTAACGGATAGAACTTACAAATTACTCCGTTAATATTCGTGCGGAAGCGGATCTTGCGAGCGTAGCAGTATCACTGGTTTTGCAAGGAATCACAAGCCGAAGTCGGAAGCCCTGCGTTTTCCACGACCTAAGACCTTCAAGTGTTAACAGAGTTTCTTGGTGCGTTTTCTCTCTATCTTTTCAGTCACTATTCTGTTATGATATATATTAGAGAGACAGAGGGACAGGATCTAGTATATATAATACTAACACACCTCTTCATGAATGGTCTGCATCTCTTCATAAAGGGTCTGCACCTCTTCATAACGGGTCGGGTTTTGGATTCAGGTTTCCCATAACGGGCGTACCATTTAATAAATCCAACAACATCCAATCCCAATCGGATCAAACCCAAATCCAACTTAGTTACACTCAGACCCAGGCATCCAGGGACCCTAACCTCATGGATCTAAAGTTTCTTCTCCGTATATACTCTATTACTCTCTCATACTCACAGACTCACAGTCCTAACTTCACTCACTTTCGCTAACCCTAAGTCCCTAACCCATAAGATAACTGTTTGATTTTGTTAAATTTGCTTATGGACAATTATTTGTTAAATTATGTACTGTTTAAGCAAATTGAATTATGACAATTTGTTAAATTCTATGAATGTTAATTAGTTTTTGAATGATGTACCTGAAACAAAAAAATCCGAATAAAATTCAAATTGCCTACAAGCTTGATTTCTTAACGAGTCGCTTAATGAGCACGAGTCAACTTGAGCATTTAACGAACCGAGCACGAGCACAGCTGTCAACTCGATATTGTCTTCTCAACTCGAGTTGACTCACTCATTAAGCTAATAAACTGGACACGAACATTTCCAACTCGCTCATTGATCACCCTATCTACGCAAGGCTTTCTGGGAAAACAAAATAAAATAACTAGAAAGTGAAAAAAAAAATATATATGTTGTTATTTATGTCAGCCAGATATTTTCTATTATACCCGTCGTAAGTTACTTGCAATATTTAGCTACTTTTTCTGAAAGAAGCAAATGCGCACTTGTTAAGATTATAATTTGCAAAATTATTAAGATGATCTAAGCATCATATAAGGGCCTTTTATATCAGTTTTTCAGCATTGTAAAACTATTTTGCAAACAAGCCTAGAAAAAGAAAAAGGTGAGAAACCTATTATTGGCAACATCAAGTTAATAGGAGCTTTTGAAAGTGGGAAGCACATGAGTGATCTATGCCCAGAAGTATTGCAATAAAAGGTACCTCAAGATATTTCCTATAAAGTAGGCCATCGCCGACATTTTTATTAATATCCAAAGTTAATTACAAATTAGTAAATATATACTCAGAACCCCTGATTTTTCCCATAATTTAGCCGGTTTCCTTCTCTCCAGAAACTGGCCAGATTTTTTTTTTTTTTTTTTCTAAGAGACACTATAAAGAGCAAGATAATGAAATGTAACACTAAAAATTCAATTTTTTTTGTTTAAATTATTTGTTAGATTACTTCTTTTGATGTATAATTAGCATATTTATACTAAAATACGTTAAATTACTTGAAATTATGTTGAATTACACTATATTACATTAAATTTACGCTGAATTATTTAAATTACGCTAAAATACGGTAAATTCCGGTAAATTACATATGAATATGGATGATAATCATTACTGAGAAGGTGGAAAACGACGACGAAACTTCAAACGGCCATAAAACGGCGTTCGAGTGTCCGATTTCAGCAAATGACCACTTTTCGGAAAGTTTGCAAAAATACTCATGTGTCAGTGCCCGCGATGTTAGATTTTAAAATTTAGAATTGCCAAAAATAAAGAGGAGCCTCAAAACTTGAGTTGAAGTTTCCGATTAAGATTTTCATTTCTATTATTCAATATAAGTAGCTCAGTAAATTAGTTATATAATGAACTTGTAGAATATTAATTTTACTATTTTTGGATTTTTTTTACTATTTTTTATGATTTATGAAAGATGGCACAAAATAGGCCTAATTTAGCGTAATTTTGCGTAGTTTAGCATAATTTACCGTATTTCATTATAATTAGCGAAATTAGTGTAATTTAGCAAAATTCAACATAATTTAACATAATTTAGCGTAATTTAATGTAATATAGTGTAATTCAACATAACTTTAAGCAATTTAGCGTATTTTAGTATAAATATACTAATTATAAATCAAAAGAAATAATTTAACAAATAATTTAAACAAAAAATTCAAATTTTCAGTGTTAGATTTCATTATCTTGCTTTTCGTAGTCTCTAAAAAAAAAAAAAAGAGAGAAAGAAACAGATTTTGGCTGGTTTGAGTATTTTTCAAAAAACCCAAGAGTTCTAAGTATATTTATTAATTTGTAATTAACTTTGGATATTAATAAAAATGTCGGCAGCTTTCGTATCACTAAAAAGCATGTTAAAGACCTTATCAACTTTATTCTATTCTCAATGGCATAACTAAAAGGTAATCAAATCACAAAGTGATGAATTTAGTTGAGATGTTTATATCTATGATGTGAACTCATTCGAGTTTATCCATTTTTACTGAACAACAAGGGTCCTGATTGTCACTTTGTTGTTGCTTTCCATCTTTTCTGATTGTACGCCAAATCCCTAAGAAAATTATCAGAAATATAAATTATACGCAAATCTGCAAATAATTTAAAGTTCATGCTTTAAAAATTAGACAAGGACAGGATTTCAATCAACTAGGCAGATAATAATTAATAAAACCTTGCACTCTGCCGACAAGCCTTATAAGCCTTTTATTTCAAAACTTGCTAATTTTAACCCTTGATAATACTCGAAATTACAAAAAAAAAGGGGGCAATGGTAACAAAAAGTACAAGGTTAGACTGCATCAGATGTGGCACGCGAAAGAGAGAAAGGTGATCCAACAGGGGCCATTAGACCTAGATGCCGCATAATTCTTGTTCTCCTGACTCTTTTCACTGGCTTATCACTAAGTATCAATTCCTGAATCAAATAAGTAAAAGAAAAGAACATTATTTAATTATCTTGATAAATGTAGTACAAAAGATTGCACTTTTTACCCAAACTTACACACAGGGTCCACGTTAACCTCCAGTGGTAAAATGAAGATATCTTATTCCTTTTCCCCTTTCTTACCTTTAAAAATATTAAATATTTGCAGAATTGATGAATAATTATAAATTATCAATTGAGCTGATTGAATTGATATATTGTTGAGCACCATTGATACTATACAGGCTCTACTTATCATGCTCCAATCAGGTCAGGTACTGGGAAGGACTGGTAAAGACTGTTAAACCTTGGTTCCAACTTTTGCATGGTACAGAAGAAAATCCCACAAATTCTAAGACATACCTAATGGTATATACAAATACTGGCAGAAATTAGTATAGTTGCTACAAATTGGAGGGCATATATGCAAAAAGGAGATTTGCTAAGCCATGGGTGAAAGAACAAAGTACAGTATTGTCTGAAGCAGCTAACTAAAAGTGAAAGAGGTTTAACATTTTTCAATAATTTTCTCTATTTTCACTTTCAGTGAAAAGTGGATGCTAAATGAGACTAAGTAACAAAAGCCACAAGCAGACATCCACTTACATCAAAATGAATTTTCGTTTTTCTTTTCCTTTTTCCCCGCCTTTCTGAAGACTGATCTTCGGTGAAGCTCGGAGTCACAGTACCCTCTGTATCTGAAGATGCTACAATTTGACATGCATACAGATAAGAATTGTGCAGATGAACTACTTTATTAAATTCCTTAAAGCTGTCTATATTGATAAATAAGAGAAGGTTAGGGGCATTCTCCTGTGTTCTTGAAGAACTTCTAAATGAAACCTGAATGGTTTAGCCATGCAAAATGTAAAATACAGCCCTCAGATTGTCTCCATTTGCAATTTATCAAAAATACCCAAAATGCCCCTCCTCATTCAAAGTTACATCCATGAGTCCTCCCAAAAAGATGGCATATGCAGCCTTCCATTGAAAAACTTAGAAGGGCCATCAAAGATATTTCATATGCATTGTAGAGGTGTATCAGATAGCTCTAACTTGACAGAAGCACAGAGGATATCAGGATAGTATGAGGTTTTGTAGAGTACAAAAGAAAGTTAGCATTCTTGCTAGAGAAAACATTTAGCTCACCTGAACACTTCCTAGGAGAAATATCAGGAGCTGAATGCGAGTGCTTTTGCAATGCCTAGACAAAGAATAGTCAAAATTCAAATCTCCATTACATCTTTCCTGCCTCTCACTCTTGTTTTCTGTTTCTTCCTTTCGGTATTTTTCGGTAACAGATTGGTCTTTTTTTTTTTTACCTTTCGGTATAGCAATAAAGGCTAGACCTCTAGGTTTAGTTAAAAAAAAAAAAAAAAAGTCACCATTATGTCAGAAATTAACCTCTCAAGTTTTTCAAAAAAAGTTATTACCTCATGGAGAGCATCTTGAAAATTTTTTAGACGGCTTTGGCTCCTTTCTTCATAGAACTAAAAATTAACAATTAAAGTAATAACTAAGTATTAACTGTGCATTTGAACCTGAAACATATTCCTTTGCTTTTCAACCATTAGTAAGTTACAAAATTAATACTGACAGCATGAAATTCTGATATTTGCCTGATTGGATCCAGCCATGCACTGAAAGTTGATTAGAAAATACTGTTAGAAAGATGCAACGATTCCACAAATTATATAACAAGTTTGGCAGAAAGAATGTTTACGTACTATTTATCATCACCAAAAAATTTCACCAAACTTCGACCAATAGAATAACTCCCGGTGCACTTGAGAAGACTCGTAGCATCCACTACCTTATATGGGAAATTGTTAATTAACCATAAAGGCATAAAGTTCAGACAATAGAAATCATATGGCCATACCCAGAAATTATTTTATATAGGTAGAAAATTAAAAAGGCTTTCGAATCCATTGATAGTGGATAAAGTTGTCAAATCTAAGAATCATCAAAAATAACTTCTACTTTTGAAAACAGACATTAAGAATATGATCTATATACGATACACATGCACATGAAAAATGATGAAACTTGACATAAGTTTGATTATTCATGAAATCACTTGAAATTTGCAATGGTCCATATTTAACAGGCGACGGTGGAATATAAAATGGCACCCAACTTGCATGAAACTTGGTACATAAACCAATATCTAAGGCCAACAACAAATCTATGAACCTATTTTTGAAAAAATGTTTGTCTTGATTTGAAATATATTGTCAAATAGTCAACCCATCATCAATGGATCCCAACCCAATAAAAAAAATATGGATTCTCCCCAGCTTGAACAGGAATGGCCATGCAGATTCTTGCCATAAAGAACAACAATATAAAAACTTGAATCAATGTATATGAGAGTAGAACTTGCAAATAACAGGTTATTATTGACCTTATTTGCAAATACAGCCCCACATAGGTAATTTATGTTAAACTTAGCTACTTAACCCCACCCGCTCAATAAGCATTATTTTCTTTTTCTATGCCAAACTGAATTAAATTCAAGCAAAGCAAATTCTCTATGTTGAGTACTAAGATTGATTAACTGTATAAATAGGTTAACAAAATTTCATAATTAATCCGGCATAGTTTAGTTATCTTTTGTTTTACTTTTGTCTCCTCAAAGAGTTGGGCTTTCTTTGTGAATTTACTAATATTGCAAGTTGTAATACACAGAAAATTGTATAGGTCTATACCTCTGCTGGCCACCACTCATTGTTTGCCTTTTTGGCCCAAACAACAATTCCTGGGAACAACCAAGAACTACTATTGTTGCATTTCTGTAAGGAAACTGGGACTGATTTGTTGAAACAATGTGATGATGTGCCAGCACTAGAATTAGTATCTTTACGATCACCTACAGCTGGTGTGATTTGCCTGGATCCAACAAAGATTAAAAAAAAAAACATAATTAACAAAATTATGACAGTATATTATGTATGTAGAGGTACTAATGTTTACCAAATCATAACAACCTGGAAAGAAGTCATATGCTTATACCAGCCTGCTACAAAAGCTAATTTGCTCTGTCTGTAGCTTGGAAAAAACAGATAAAGCTACAATTTTGTACTACCAACACTAGAAGGATAAATAGACTGGATAGCAATTGGCTGTATTTCTCTGAATAAAAACAAAATATATGTCAAATTGAATTAAAATAGCAGACTAAAGAATGCTAAGCATTGCCAATTATGGGAAAGAATGGTTAGATCCACTACTTTTTCAGGAGTATATTTATGCTAACAATTGAAATTCCAGAACATAATAGACAAACATTACGCAATTTATCAATAAACAAAAAGTTGTGTATGATAACAGAAACCATACCACTGCTTCTGAAAGATGCTGTTTTTAGTGCACGGGACAGATTCAACTGGAACCACAGGTACTTCGGAAGAGTTCTCCAAAAAGTTTATTGCATTTCTTCCCCAATGATGATTAAAATTAGGTGCATCTTCAATATTCAGATGTTCCAATGAGGAATCTTCAACTGAAAATAATAATAATAAAAATAAATAAATACATAATAGGAAGTTTAAACAAATATAGTTTCCCTAGAGGTGCATTTGGATGAAAGGCGGAATAGTCGGGTTAGCAGCTAACCCAAGGCTGCTAACCCAACTCTAACCTAACACTTGTTGGAATAGCACTATTCTGAACAAAAGAAAGACAATTCTTGAATTAAATTTTAAATTTACCTATGTCATGTGTACTTAACGAGTCCACATCACCTAAGGTAACAGAATATTTCTGTTTAGGTCTGGATTGTCCGATCAGAATCCGAATCAATCCAGTCCTAGGTGGAATGCACAGAATCCCTTTAATATTCGTGCGAATTCTGATCGGACGGCCCAGATCTAAACAGAAATATTCTGTTACCTTAGGTGATATGAATTTGTACTTGACTGCAATTAAAAAGAAGATAAAAGGTGTGCTACATCCAATTGCGATGAGCAAAATGAGACATTGAATAGTAAATATGCTTATTCCAAATATTCAGCACATAAAGGAATTAGCTGACTACTAGTTATCCTATAAGTTATGGTAAAAAAAGGCTGTGACACTAGACTACTAAGATAAAAATGCAATTAAGGAGTTCGAGTAGGTAGCTCAGGAATAGGAAATCAGAATTTATGCTTCAGCTCAAGACATGACTACTTACATCTAATCATGTAATTCTTCTAATTAATCAACTTATTATAAACTAAAATTTGGTGCATTGAACCCGCAAAGAACAACAATTCCCTTTCCCAATTTATGAGTTATACAGACAGAGAGCTGATGCAACACCTAATTCTACTAATATCAGACTCAAAATAACATTGCGAGTAAATTAATTTCACGAATCCGTGAGAACCAGTCCGATTCAAACTTGCAAGCACAAAATTGGGGACTTCGTACACAAAAATTGGATAATTAAATGTATTTAGCAACGACAACCTTTCAAAGAGCGATTGCACTTCCTCCGGCTCCTTGCCTTTCGACACAAATTAGGTATAGAAGGTGTTTCAACAATGGCGCTTTGGCTTTTCATTGCTATCAGAGAAAAAAGGAGATCGATCGGGAGAGAGATTGCGAGGGGATTGGACTATGAGTCTCTCTTCGGTCTCTGTCTGGTACAAGTAGAACGGCGACTTGCACGATTTTATACACGCAGTGCGGTCCGTTATGATTTGATGCTTTGGAGGCTATAGACTACGTTCCTTGTTCTTCTCGAATTCACATCACTCCCGGTACCGTTATAGAGAATCTTTTACAATTACTTGATCTGGACCGTTCTTTTTAACTTGGCACGAATGTCAAAGCCTAATAATACTGCCCCCGTCAGCCCGAATCCCAAAGCGTCTGGGAGTTAATCTCAAACCGTAAAGTGAAGGGTATCTTTTACGGTACCGGAGAGGATATTTACCCGTTCTTCTCTCCGTTTGACGACAGCATGACAGGAAATATCGACAACTTGAGAGTAGGTCCGATGCAAACCGACTCCGCTGCTTTTCTGAGAGAAAAGCAGGGCCCTCCTTTTCCGATCCGAATCATTCAAATTCGTTGAGTGTATGAAAAAGTTGTTTTATCGAGATACGTGAATGCAAATTTTTGAATGGTTTGGATCGGAAAAGGAGGGCGCTGCTTTTCTCTAAGAAAAGCAGCGGAGTCGGATCCGGTCCGATGGGCATCGGACCTACCTCGGTTCGATGGGTTTAATCACCATCAATTTGCTTTTAGATTCGTGCGGAATTCTTTAAACCCGTGCGTGTATGTTTCAATTTTCGTGCGCACAAATCTTATACTAAATCAGACGGTCAGCGTGGCGTTGAACCTAAAAGTAGGTCCGATGGGCATCGGACCTACTCCGTTCTCAATATCGACGGTTAGAAGTTTTTTTTTTTCATTTATTTCTATTATTATCCGGCATAAAACTAAATCAATCTACAGAATATTTAATATTCTTTTTTTACTATTTTTCGATCACAGCAGTTTAATAAGTAAACTAAAGCGAATTTGTGAATAGTTCTAGAAGATTTTCTTTTCGAGTTCTTTATTTATTTACTTTTTTTTCTGAAACTTTTCATTATTCGGCGACCGTATTCTGTAGTTCTATCCCGACTTTCTATTTTATTTTTCTCCCTCCTTCCACTATTTATATATTAAATAACAACAATTGTATCAAAGTATAATTTTTCTTTTTCTTTTTTCTTTAAATAACCAGCTACAGGTGATTATCGTGTGTTGTCTATATGAATAAGTTGTTAGTTTTGCATGAAAACAAATAAGATGGAGATAAACAATATTTGAATATATTTTTCTTTACTTGTTTTTGTTAGTTTTATAATACTCTACATAATATTAAAATTAATTGTCACTATATATATATATGATAGTTTTCACAATAATTTGTTTTCAGACTTTGTTGCGATGGATTGATATTTCTATTTAAAACATAAATTTTTTATATATAATTTATGTACATTTTAGTAGTTTTATTAATTAGTATCAAATCTGATAAAGTGACTACAATCTTTACGGGCTCCAAAATATGCTTCTAGTTCCCACACTTGATGGCTTTGCAAATTTTCAGTTTGAGTTCTTCACTAATATCCAATCACTATTAATCATCCCATCTATTTTAGTTCTTATCTACTCTATGCATGACTTTCAAATATTAGCTGAACATTTGTTTGAATTTAAATGCATATTATGTATCGGACACATTTACTTCCGACAATTTTATTAATATCCAAAGTTTAATAGAAATAATTAATATATCCAGATCCGCTGGAAAGTTATAAAAATACTCGTACCGGCTATTTTCTGGCCGGTATCCAATTTAATTCAGTACCGGCTGAAAATGGCCGGTATTCAAATTTTTTTTTTTTGCAACAGTACCTGCCAGGAACTTAATTTTTTATTTTTAAGGATGGACACAACATAGTTGGCTAGAAGAAAAAGTCGTAGGAAATTCGAATTGAAGTACCAATGTTTTTTTTTACAGTGTCGTATGACACTAAAGTTTAGTGTTCCCATGCGGCTAGTGAATTTAATTTGACAGTAACCAGCATTCTAAAATTGAGTACCGATGCTTTATGCATAGCCTAACAACGACAGAAGTGTATCGATGTTTCATTGCAAAAACATCAACGACGCACCGATGTTTTTTAGCACTACCCTGCTTAATTGCCATGCTAAGTCTAATAAAACATCAGCGACGCACCGGTGTTTTTTTAGCACTACCCGGCTAATAGAACATCGATGTTTCATTGCAAAAACATCGATGATGCACCGATACATGCAACCGATGTAACACACGCATCCAACCAAATGCATTTTTTTTATCTTAGCCAAACTGAGTGCCCAATCCAAGTTCCTTACGACTTTTTCTTCTAGTCAACTATGCTATGGCCATCCTTAATATATATATATATATATATATATAAATTAAGTATCGGCCAGAAAATGACCGGTACTGTTGCAAAAAAAAAAATTTGAGTACCGGCCATTTTTCGACCGGTACTGAATTTAATTGGGTACCGGTCAGAAAATGACCGGTACGAATATTTTTATAACTTCTCAGCAGATATGGATATATTAATTAATTTCTATGGATATTAATAGAAATGTCGGCATTTACTTGCGCATAAATTTGAAAATGTCGACGTTCGTGCGAAAAAAGTATTGGGAAAATTTCTTCCAGCCAAGTATATTGGTACTTCTTTTAAATTTAAATGCCCTCATTTTTGTAGTTTCCTCATGTTTTTATTTATTATTTATTAATAACGAAAATTCTAAAAAAATAATATGTCAAAATAAAACTATATGTGATATGTACTATTATCACTTTTCCATTTTTTTTATATAAATCAATAAGTTAAAAATCTATTTCCAGCAAATTATATATTCACATTAGCAAGTGTTGTAGGCTCTTGATATCAATCAAAATAAAGTCAAAATGTGATCATCTTTCACATGTGTACAAAAAAATATTATCTCCATTTTTATATTAAGCACGTAGATGTCCTGATCCGTAAACTGTTGTGATTAAAAGATAAAATTTCGGATTGAATATCAACCCTCCAATCAAACAATGTGCCATTTTTTTTATTCTATACATATTTTTTATGTTTTTTTTACGTGTAGAAGTTTAAATTTATTTAAACACGTACTCGCCACATGCAAAAAATAAGAACACTTTCTCGTCCCTACTCTCTTTATTATACATCTTCTCTTTACTCTCTTTTACCCCTTATTTATTCTTTTTTCTTTTCTTTTATCTTTTTTATTTTCTATTTTTTACTGCGCGTTATTCTTTGATTTTTTACCATATTTTAGGTTTTACTCTCTTTTTTTATTGTTCTTTATAGTTATTTAATATGACATTTTTTCCTTTACTAGTTTATTACCATATTGAATCTTTTTTATATCGTATGCGGTCCTGTAGGTGTAGGTAGTTCATTTTAGCTATGACTTTTATGTGGATTTTTTAAGAATGCTTCATTTTACTAATTTATTATTACATTTTTATCTTGATTTGTATTGATTTTACACCTAGTTTATTTAGGATTTTATTAATACATTGCACTACTTTTAGACGTATGCCATCCTATACTCTTTTATCTTCGACCTTGTTCTTTATATGATATTAATCCTTTCAGAAGGTACAATAAAAAAATAGTTGAAATAATAATTCTTAAAAGTAAGTTCATCTTACACCACCCAAAATGCTAGTACGTATCTCATAAAAAGGATGTTAATCTTATACCTTAGAAAAATGATATTAGCTATGTCTTATCTTGTATTAAATGTTATATACTATGTTGTGTCCCCTACCTACATACTAGAAATGTTATATAATATGTAGTATTCCCAACTACATACTAGAAATGCTTTATAATATGTTGTATCCCCAACCTACACACTATAAATACCACACACTTAATGTCCCCAACCTACACACTAGAAAGACCATACACTTAATGTACACAACCTATACACTATCAATACCATATACTTAATGTCTCCAACCTACACACTACTCATCATAGATCCAAGACCAGATACCACCAGCAACCACCTGGGTACAAATTGTATCATTTTTCTTATTGGTCCTTATTTTCATTTTTAAATGTCATTTAAAGAATTTTTGAATTGATTGATAATTAATTGGTCGTGTCTTTATTTTTTTTTTTCATTTTTTTATATCATGAATGTTAATTGTCATTTAATATGTAATTTTGTATGAGATTTCTTTTATGAAAGGAGAGTGCTATATTGAGCGCATCAATTGCAATTTTGAAAGCGGGATAAATTTTTCTCTTTGAATATCTATTATACCCTTATATTCTCTCTCATATCTATCACAAATTCACAATTAATACAAAAGTTAATAAAGGAAAAAATTAAGAAAAGAAGGTTGTCACAATTAATTAATACCTATTATTCCTTGAACAACCCTTCTTTCTCTTGAATTTTCGCTTATTATTTTGAAACAAAATTATTAATAAAAATTGCCTTATGTGTTCCTCAATTCTGATGATTTAATTATACCACAAAATTATTTTCATCATCTTTACAAGTAAAATAAAATAAATAAAACAGGCTTTTGTAATGTCAACGTGTGCTTTGCACGTGCAAGTAGTTTATAAATAGTAACTCCATTGCAAAGATGAACATGTGAATTTAATTCTCTATATAAATACAACTTTATAGTTTATAGATATAAAGTTATTATTGATTATTTTTGTGAGCGAGAGGCAAAATTATAAAATTAAGATTGGAGGCAGAAAAATCTAGTGTACTGTAATTTTATTTTAAAGGAGGTAATTTTTTTTTTTAGAGAAGCCCGTAGGTGTTTGACAGAAGCATATAAAAATTTACAAAATTTAATGAATAAAATTGTAAAATTTTAATTTTATAGAGGAACTTACTGCCTTTTTTCTCTCACTACTGTCCCCCAGTTTGTAGTGGTACAACAATAGTCCTTATAATTACATTGAAAATCAGAATTATAATAAGATAATAAAAAATCTTCGATAAAAGATTTTGAACAGAAAATCTATATGAAATATAGTATTCCTTACTAATCAAATCATTATAAAAGAATACTAATCAAATCATTATAGATATAAAAATCAAGATATAATATAAAAAAATTATGATAAAATACCAATCAATTTGATGGTATTAAGATTGTTTTTTTAAGGTAAAAAGCGAATGCTCCTTAAAACCTTCCTTTATTGATTATTTTCTTTATTAACTTTTGTCTTAATTGTGGCAATTAATTGTGATAGATATGGGAGGGACAGCGTAAGGGTATAATAGGTATTCAAAGCAAAAAGTTTCTCTCAACTCTCAAAATTGCAATGGATGCGCTCAATATAGCACTCCCCTTTATGAAAATATTTCAAAAGATTAAAAAAAACATATATGTCATTTAATGAATGTTATTTATTATTTAGTCTAAATATTTTCATGAAAACATGTCAATTTGTATGAAATTTTTCTCTGTTCTTTATAAGTTCACGTTGCAAAGCACGAGCATGATATTAGTAAATTATATATATATTGATTTTTGGTTGACATTTTAGTATTAAATTTTAAAAATAAATGCATAACAGAGACACTAAATTTTAAAAATAAATGCATAACAGAGACACTAATCCTTAAAGTATCCGAAATAAATAACAGTTAACATGTGTTTCATATGAGTTTGACATAAACCGATATGAAGCATTACAAAATTGATTATCCATATGAATCCAAAAATAATTATGAGTTGACCTCTAATATATCCAAACAAAATTTTACTTGTATGATTTACCGGATCTTTGCATATTCACTTGCTTGGTTTAGATGAAAAAAATAATTTTCTGTCATCAATTCAAAATGTTATTTTTTGCTGATGAGTCACTTTCCTACATAGATGAAAAATGCTATTTTTTGCAGGTGAGTCATTTTTTAAACTCGACAAGAAAAGTTCAAAAAAAAAAAAAAAAAGTAGAACTAGGTTAAGGTTATATTAAATATGAATAATGTTAAATTAATTTTATGTATGCTATATTATGTTAGTAAAAAATAAATTAAGTAAATGAGAGGGAGTAGAAAAAGAGTAATGAGATATTTTGGGTTCCAGAAAGATAACTTTTTTAATAAATTTGAAACAGAAATATTTTGTTTGATGTTTTAAGAAAGTAAAATAATTTATGAAATATCCCTCTATTAATTAACTTTGAACTCAAGATCGTAACTAATTCGCAAGTCGAGATAATTAGGCTCTAGCGGATTCAAATCTGCTGAAATCCAAAATAATGAACAGTAATGCTGAAATTTCTGAAATCTTGATCCAGCCGTTGAACTATTTCGAGATACGTGCACAGAAAAACCAACTATTTTGAAATGCGTGCATAGAAAAAGTTGAACGACTGAATTCGGAATTTCAGAAATTCCACAAATACTGTTCATGTATCTCGGATTTCAGCTGATTTGAATCCGGCTCTAGCCGACTAGACCCAAATCAGAGCTAGATGACTAGCTAGATCAGAAATTCAGACATGAAGGCCTAGCCTTCTAAATTTAACTCATGTTGACGCAGTTTGACTCGGAAAATCCGAAACACTTATAGACCTGAATGTGACCCAAATCCAAAATGACCTGAAATGCAAACAGTTGTACCCAAACCACCCAAATTACCAGCTCTAAGCAATTATTGCGTCGCACATGATTTCAACAATTGGACAGCAGATCCGTAGAAATAAAATACTATCTGAACAATTGTCTTTCGTATTTTTTTTTTAAATAGGGATAATTGGATAATTAATCCATCGAATTTATTGAATCAAAGAGTTACTCTTAAATTCGTAATAAATATTATCTTTCAATTGATGCTAATTGAAAATTGCAATGTCACAGTACGGTGGAGACAAGTTAACTTTCTTTTCCTTATCTCTTCTTTCTTTTTTTAATTTTTTTTTTGGTAACTATTGCATTTAGTGTAATAATTCTAAGAATCAACCAAATATAGTTGTTAAAAGTATTTAAGTCGTGAAAATTACGCTTCATCTCGGAAGACTTAAAGCAGTAGATGAAAGTACATTTTCACTGATTGATTCATCCTCCGTAATTTTAAGATGGCTGTCTCTGTTATGGGTATCACAAGGGATGCTCCGGTGTCTTCTTCCGACAGGTGGGACCACCCAGTCAGCACCATCTATGTAAGAAATATCCATGTAAGGGGCCGCCTGCCGCTTATCCAACTGCTTTGAATACCACACTCTTTGTGAGTTACTGGCACCTGGGCCCATGCATCCATACTCCGCAAAAGTTACCGTCCTACAGAGAGTGCATACATTTTTATCATAATTTTTGTATAAACTGGTATTTCATTAGAAACCGAATAATAGCAATAAGAAGCAAAGAGGAGCAACCACAGACGGGTCTCGGGTCGGGTCATTCCAGTCGTTCCATCCTTCAGGTACAACTATTGCTGAGAGATACGTCTGGGAGAGAACTACGGTCGCATAAGGGCCCCACGCACGCCCTAGCCAGATTTTTCCAGTTCCGTCAATGTTGCAGTGTACAAATGAGAAGCCCGATTTCTCGGCTAGTGATTGTCTTCCGTGAGCCGTTATGCACCCTGTGATCGGACCATTCCCGGTCCATACTTGGTTCGCTACTGAACTAATCTTGCAATCCTGTACTAGTCAAGATAGCCAACTTAACAAAAAATATATATCTAATAAAGCTCTCCAAAAGGAAACTAAAATAGTACTTATAAAAGAAATACATTTTAGTTATTTTTTTACTTATATATGGATCACATATATATACTCATACTGGTACGTAAGAGACCTAACTGGTACAGATTGCAGCCTGCGATACTAAGAAAAGAAAACTCATGTATAGGCGGGGAATCTTTTGTCACTTACTTCATAGAGAGATCTTCCATTGCCCCAGATGAAATCGATAGAACCTTCAATGAAACATTCGCGAAAGAAATGCCGGCCCTTCTCATCTAGCAAAGTATCTTGCGCTCCGTAAAACCCACATCCATAAAATGCCGCCTGGTCTCCAGCAATTCTCAGTGCCACTGCCTGCCCGCCTTCGTCTCCTGGTGATGCTGGTGGCGCCGTATTCTATAAATTAATCCACGTTAATTTTCACTGTTCTTTATATTCTTGCAAATAAATATGTTCTTCTATATATATCATTGACTTTTAAGATGCTCAGACAAGTTAAACTTTTGAAAAAAGAAATGCACAATTAAAGAAGTACTGAATGCATGTGAAAGGATGAAAAGGAAAGGACTGCAGTTTAAGTTTGGACAACAATATCCATTTTGGAGAAAAGTGAAATGGAAGCTAATTAATTATGTATACTGACCTGGAAGCTGATGTTGTAAGCAATAAAATTGAATGACAGAATTGAAAAGGTAGCGCTATTAACGGTCCCTCCACTTGAATTGGCAGTTGAATTCCACACAATTGAGGTCTCTAGGTTGCCCCTTCCCTGCAGCACGACATTGGATTTGCTTGCATCTATCATTACCTTCTCTCTGCCATATCCAAGTGGTCATCCACAAAATTTTCATAACAAAAATTTCATATACAGTGTTGAGTCGTGATGATTAAACTATATCTATATTATGTGTATATATATATGCTCTTGACTTAGAACATAATGTATCCTAGAAGGTATAACCTAGCAATATATGTGTGAAATAATCTAATTTGAAACATTTGTGTGAATGAGAGCTTTTAAATGATATATATACCTATATATGCCAGAGTTGACAAGAATTAATGTTCGACTCAGACTATTATCTGGCACAGCATCTACAGCCTTCTGAACACTGCTAAAATTTGCACAGCCTTGTAGATCAACGGCCAAGACTAGACCAGCATTCTGTCCTGCCGCCATCATCACCACCCATCTGGCCATATCATCACACTTATGCCTTCTTCTATGGTGGCGCGTAACATATTGAACCAAAGAAGTCGTAATATCACGTCCCCGTATGGTACCAATATTACAAATGTTGAATTTTGAATTGGTTGTGATTGTAGGGAAGATGGAGTGGAAGGAGATTAAAATGGAAATAAGAGCAATGGAGAAGGCTGAGATCCAAAGGAAGAGATTGGTTTTGGGTTTTGTTGTCATTGTAAGAGGATTTCAATGGTGTTTTTGTATGTACAAAAGATTGTGGCAAGGGTGTTTTGTTATTTATAAGGGAGCAAATGGGGTCTGAAAGAGTGAATAGCAAGAAAGGTTTGAGGCCATGATTGTAATAATATGAGGCTTTATTATAGTGGACATGATCTAGAGGCTGGCATATGAAAATGCATGGATCTCTAGATTTTCTACAATCAATTTGGTAGAGTATTTCTACAATCATATATATATACATTCTGGATAAGTACACGGAATCATGATCATTTCTACTTTTATGGTTGTTGTGTAAATTTGGTCGAAATGAATATTAAAAATTAGTCCGACTACTATGCATATGGGTTTTCCAGCTGTTTAAACGGATTTACTTTAATGTGTTTACATACCAAATTTATAAATTTTTGATGACATGTAATGCGTGCTAAGTCAAGCGGTCAACAAATAATGAAAACTTAAAGGTTTTTAAATTAATTAATTTAAAAATATTAAACCTTGTATTTTTACAGCTTGATTTCATATCAAATTAATGAAGTTGAAAATTTATAAATTTTGTATGTAAATATAACATTCGTGAAGTAAATTGATTTAAACGGTTTAAATTAATTTGTTATTTGAAGTCTATATGATATATTTTGAAGCTGGTGGCAACTTAAATTGAAATGTCATCCATAGCATAGTATGAAATGGAAGCGAGTGGTGTTAACACCACACTTGTTTCACAAAGAAGATCTTTCACATATATTCTTTATATAAAATAGATAATTCTAAAGAGAACGCGTAAAAGGGATTCCTGAGGAAGTTGAGCACACATGTATATTTATAATGGAGAACATGAATTTGGACACAGAGATTTGAAGTCTATGAGCGTGTGCTTGCTTGAATTAGAAGCCCAGAGATTGACAAAAAAGCATGGAATTCATGCATCTTCTTTTTGAAGATGAACATATATACAGGATGGCATTAACCATCGATCTTAACCAAATTAAGACGAACATAGAAAGCAACATACATGCAAGTCAAAGTGTACTTGCAAGTGATTGGAATTTCATTTCCACTTGCTTCAGGCGGGCGGTGGTGGGAGCTGGTGGATAAAGATATATAATTGAACTTTTATCACATGAACATAATAATATAATGAGGAGGGATCAAGTTACAACAAATTTGAGTTACAACAAAATTACAACAGCTATTTTTTTCATTTTCAAAGTCTAAATCGTCGATCCAAACCATTCAACATGATCTCCACAATAAAATGTGCTTGCAGATCAAATTTTACATTTTTTTTAATTGTTTTACTATTTATTAAGTATTTTACAAAAAATAGTCATATTCAGACCTTAGAATTTTGTACCCATCTTAATAAATAGTAAAAAAGTTCAAAAAAATGTAAAATTTGATCTGCAAGCACATTTTATTTAGATAATCATGTTTAACGGTTTGGATCGACAATTTGGACTTTGAAAATGAAAAAAATGATTATTGTAACTTTGTTGTAACTTGATCCCTCCTCTAATATAATATATGATGAAGCCGAAAAATTAGACTTTTGTTATCTGTCGCGCCATCTGGTTGATTACATGTAGCAAATTAAAATGTAAAATAGAAGATATTGCAAGACATAATTAGTACACGGCAGGCAATCCAACTGCAAAAAATTAGGGCCATTGCCGACATAATCAAAAGTGTAAATAGGTATTAATCATGATTGAAAGATCAAGTTGTTTTACGCACTTATAATTATAAATGAGATGAGTTTTCTCTTTTTCACAATAAGAAGTATGGATAAATAGTAATTCCGAATTAATCTGTACATTTGCAAAGAGAAATATAAGCTATTTAAACAAACTAAAAAGTATATCTCGATAAAATTTAATTTTTAGGTTGGATCACTAACAACGGTTTAACTTAATAATTATTTTCAATTTAAGTCAACAAAGTTTTTAAAAGTACAACAAAAATTAGTCACTACTTATGGTAATTAACATTATAGGTTGAACCATACCTAGTTTCATATACTTGTTTTAGGGGAATTTCATGTATACCCCTCAAAAACTTCAATATTACGTATCCCCCTATAAACTTTCAAAACTCACAAATTTACTCATCTTATAGTCCTTTATATCAAAACTCATTTTAAATTTATAAACACCCATTTTACCCTTTATTAAAAGTATAAAAAAATTGTAGCTTGTTTAAGAAATATACCGGTCTTATAATTGATTGGTTTCGAGGGCAAAATGAGTATTTTATAAAGGGTAAAAGATATAATGGGTATCTGGTTTTTGAAGGCAAATTGGATATTTTATGTGTATCTTATAAGACTAATATTTTTCTTAAACAAATTACAAATTTTTTATGCTTTTAATAAATAGTAAAATAGGTATTTTATAAATTAAAAATGAGCTTTACTATAAAAGACAACAAAATGGGTAATTTTGTCAGTTTGAAAGTTAAGAGGGGAGAATACGTAATTTCAAAATTTAGAGGGGAAAATATGTAATTTTGAAGTTTTTGAGGGGTATACATGAAATTCCCCCTTAAAATGCTTTTGAGCAGTTCTGTTGTTAATAGTGCATCCCAAAGCAATTGAAATACTTCTACGTTTGGATCGTGCAAGGATTAGTGTAGGAATAGAGCAATTGGGATTAGTAGATGAGAATAAAGAAAAAATAGTGATTTTCGGATTAGTGTGAAAATAATGTTAATGTGGTGGTGTTCTGATTAGTAAAAATATTATTTGGATTGTATATTTAGAATAGTGAAAAGATGTAACCCTTCTTGTGAGCAAGGTAGTAGAGGGAAGAGAAAATATAGGCAAATGGGGTCTTAAACGAACTGTCACAACGTGGAGATGACAAAAATGACGTTAACTTCGTCAAATCGGAAATGTGTTGGCGAAAATTCGAGAACAAAACATATTTTCTCTCCCTTCACACAAGAATAGATGTTATTCCGAACTAAATAAGGAACAACATATTAATGAGAATAGTAGCTATTCCGAATAACAAGTTCTTTTGTTTGAATACCATAACTATTTAGCTTAGTAACTATTTTCAGAACAATCCAAACATAGTGCATCCCAAAACAAAACTTAACTCTCTCACCAAAGCATGCATGCGTATCTCTCTGAACCGAACCCCATGCTAAGTTTGCACATCTCTTTTGAGGGACACAGATTTAGTGTGTGTCGGTCTAAAACGACATACAAATTTAGTATGTGTTTCTGCTAAACTTTGAGATTTTTAAAATGTCAGGCTAACTTTGTCCTCAGAGGTGGATTTAGTTGAGAGGAATGAAGTTAATTTATATCTCAAATAATTATACTTATATGTTATTTTATAAAATTATTGGAAAATTATTAGTTTCAAACATGATTGATCTCCATATTCTTTACTAATTGTGTTCACACTTTACCCTTATATTATACTTTTCGTCTCAATGATTATAATTATTCTATACGACTATAATTAGAGGCGTTATATGGGAGATGGAGTCAGGTTTCCGATCACCATGCTTGAAGTAGTTTTTTTTGGCATAGACACGTTTACTCGGCCAAGATCATCCGAAAGTTAATTTTAACAACCGTCAAAAATAAATTTGAAATATCACATTCACTATTTTAGAAATGATGCATTAGTTACTTTTGAAGAAAAATAATATATGTATAGACATATCGAATCCTTAGTTTTTGAAATACTCGGTCACCAAATCTATATTATACAGATAGTATCACATATATCCATGCAAATTTCAGAATTTCAGAATTTCAAAGTAGAAGATTCTTAAAATAATTTGCAAATTTCAGAATTTCAAAGTAGAAGATTCTTAAAATAATCAGTACAGCGGAATGGTCTTAATAGTTTGTTTTAGAAAATAAATTAAATTGGCGAGTGATCTCAATATATCCTTACATTTTTGGTTGCATTTGGTTTCAATGAAAGCATATTACACCATGTGCATGCATATAATTACAATTTTTTTTTCTTTTAATGTCGGTTATATGATATCAGATTGTAAATTTGTATATAGGCTGTAATTAGGATAAAGTGCACGGCCACACTAAATCCAAATTCTCAGCTTACCTTGATAAAGTTATTTGCGTCATTGCGTGAGCCTGGTGTACGGCCTCAAACCCGTTTTCTTTTGCTTGTGGCTATTCTAGGGTTGCAAGTTCAATTGGTTAGGGCTTTAAGATTTCCTGCCCAGGATTTTTCTTTCACCGATCAGACTTCTCCAAATTTTCTGAGGTCAGTCTCCCACAATACATCAGGAATCTTCTCTTCGTATTAATTCTGGGATTTTATATAACTCTTTTATGGGCAAATTGTTGGAGTCTAAGCTAGTTCGTTTTGTCGTAAAATTTGAGGCAAACTTCTGCAGTTTCTACTGTGTACTTGAGTTTTCTCTATAATTTGGGAGTTTTAGTCGGGTCTCAACTTAATTGGGAATTTGGAAGGGTTTTACTTTAGGGAAATGTCTGTATTGATCCGGTAAACTGATATTTGCTTCCGACTTGAGAACTTAAATTTTGCGTCTAACCCCAAAAATTATAAAATACTGAAAGTTTGTGGTATTTCTTTATTGCTATTGTTTTATTTTTCCTCCACAATTTTCAGGTTAATTTTCAATTTTGCTAAATGGTACTTTTTTTGTACAGCTTTTGAGCAGTTGAAAAGATGTCTTGGTGCACCATCGAGTCTGATCCTGGTAAGTTACAGATTCTTTGACTTGTTAGTAGACTAGTGTGGTACAATTGCAATGTCTTTTTTCTTTTCTTTTCTGGATGTGAATTTCTTTCTTTGACCTTTTTGTAGGTGTTTTTACTGAACTGATTCAGCAGATGCAAGTAAAGGGTGTTCAGGTAAGTCCCTTGTTGATGCAATTTGTCTTATGTAGTTGTGATGCTTTTAATTTTACAATCTCAAGTGTAATTAAGTGTGGCTGGTTGCATAAATTTGACAGACATACTGATATGAACCTAACTTCACATAAATTGCTCTTTGTTACATGGAGTTTGAGAATATGCTGCTGATATAAGCAACCTAATTAGCCAGGAGGATTTTCTTATTTGTTACATTGGTGATTTTTTAGTCTGGGTGAGGTAGTGAAAATGATCAATCATCGACTTATTTTGCTGGTATAGCTATATTATAAGAGTTGCTATGTCAACTTCGGAATATTCTGATCTGAAAATTTTATTCTATAGGTGGAAGAGCTCTACTCACTTGATCTTGACTCCCTTAATGAGCTTCGGTAACCCCCCCCCCCCCCCTCACACAAACACACACACACCCTAGGCCCCTCAACAATGTACACGCACATGCATTTTTATTCTTGTTTCTTAATCATATCATATGTTGAATGTTTATTTGGGAGTAAGAAAACATTAAAAGGATCTTAATATAATGTGAAATTGTGCTTTCAGATCTATTGTAATTCTTGAAACTTTTTAAATTGAGTGATTTGCAGGAATAACTAGAGGCATTAGGCCTGATAATTCTGGCCACCAAATTCTCAAGTTAATAGGAACCGCAAGGAGGTGTACACGGCCCGGTTCTTTAAATACACTCAATTATTTTATCTACTTTTGCAGGCCAGTTTATGGCTTGATATTCCTCTTCAAATGGAGGCCCGGTGAAAAGGATGACCGACCTGTAGTCAAAGATCTCGTACCTAACCTCTTCTTTGCAAGTCAGGTACATACAGGCTCATATAAGTTTTCATCTTCTTCTAAGCACTTCATTTATGGTCTGCCTTCATTTAGTTCATTACTTTGAGTCTTAATTGTTTATAAATTTGGCTTAATTGAGCCTTTCTACCACAATTTAAGCAAAATTGCAGCTTGCTGACAGTTCAATAAAACATTTATTGTAATTGAAGATTTATTGGACAAAGTTGTTACTGATCAATACCTATCCAGGACAACAGAATATAAGTGTGGCAAAATGGGGATAATTAATACTTGATTGTAGAGTTAGGTTGAAATTATGAATACACAGTAATATCAGTTGAGGTTTAACTGGCAGATGATTGATCTTAGTGTTATCAGGTTGCAGACAAGACTAAGTGCTGGTACACAGTCCAAATTTGCAATGTTGGCATCTAAAAGAACAGACCAGAAATTAACATAATGGAATTCACCATTAATATTTTTTTGCTCAGGTTATAAACAATGCATGTGCAACCCAAGCAATCCTCTCGATTCTGCTAAACTGTCCTGAAATTGACATTGGGCCAGAGCTCTCATCTCTGAAGGAGTTCACCAAAAGCTTCCCGCCTGAACTGAAGGGGCTTGCGATAAACAACTCCGAAGCTATACGCATGGCGCACAACAGCTTTGCACGACCTGAGCCTTTTGTGCCTGACGAGCAAAAGGTTGCTGACAAGGACGATGATGTGTACCATTTCATAAGCTACGTCCCTGTAAATGGGGTTCTGTACGAGCTAGACGGGCTCAAAGAAGGCCCAGTAAATCTCGGACCGTGCCCTGGTGGGCCCGGGGATATTGAATGGTTGAGGTTGGTGCAACCTGTTATTCAAGAGAGAATTGAACGGTACTCCCAAAGTGAGATCAGGTTTAATCTCATGGCGGTGATAAAGAACCGCAAGGAGGTGTACACAGCTGAGTTGAAGGAGTTGCAGAAGAAAAGGGAGAATCTTTTACAACAATTGAGTGGGGGAGGAAACAGTGCTGCCATGATGGAGGGTATTAATAAATCGCTTGCTGAGGTGTCTGGAGCTATAGAGGCTGTGACAGAGAAGATAATAATGGAAGAAGAGAAGTTTAAGAAATGGAAGACTGAAAATATAAGGAGGAAACATAACTATATACCCTTTCTGTTTAACTTTTTGAAGATTTTGGCAGAGAAAAAACAACTCAAACCTTTAATTGAAAAGGCCAAGCAGAAGGGTGCTAGCGCAAGTGGTGGCGTGAGGTGAGGTGATGACATGTATTATTGTTATTTTGTTTTTATCCTTCTTTTTAGGGAAAAAGGATCTTTATTTCTACTTTGTACTGAACTCTTGATGCTAGTTTATGTATTGCATTTTAAGTTGTGAGTCCTTGTTTAAAAATTAAGTTGGAAACATAATTATTTTTTGAAGTGCATTCTATTTGGGTTATGGCTGGTCTGAATGCAATACTTTGTACTTTGAACTGGCTGGTCTGAATGATGTTTTGAATCAGGCAAATCGTCCACTTTGATTTCATTAAAAATAAAACAAAAAAATTACAGAAAACTCTTTTTAATGACGTTAACTAGTTCATTGTTCGTAATACGATCCTCAATGAAAATCCAACAGTTTTTTCTTTTAAAATTAACTGGATGTTGCTGCTTTTATATTTTGTTACTACATTTTCCTCTTATGGGGTGGGGTCTTTTAGCAAAGCTGTAATCGGAGTTTAAATTGGCTAATGACCTTATCTTGATTGTTCTTAATCTTATCTATGTGTTTTCTTATTTCATCTTGATGATTAGTTGTGACTAGCCTAGGTTCAGGCATTACTTATTGTTTGTTGAATCTATTTTTTTTTTCTATATCTTGTCTATTATTAGAGAATAGTCAAAGTGACAATTGTTAACAGTATGTCACCCCTAGGTCCGCTAATTTATTTTTATGTTGTGCTTGGGTTTACAATAAAAGTTATTTATCTTTTTTTTTTTAAATGTATGCTTGGATATACATACAAGAGGAGCTAGAGAAGGCTAGTGTAGTATTTGTTTAATTAAAACAACAAATGCACCTCATTCTAAATATAAATTCAACAACAGTATTATATGTACCTGCCCTTCCATTTTACATTCCAGCATTTTAGAGTTAATTAAATCCTTATTCTACGCTTAGAAGAAAGAACAACACGATTATCATTCTAACAACTGTTGAGAGCTGTTCCTTCTGTCTTTGCCTCCAACCTTTTCATCTCCAGTGCGTCCATACATTCGTTGAATTTGTTACAGTAACGAAACAAGAAGATTCTGACAGGTGGGTCTCTTCTGTCAGTTGAAGCACTCGCTTCTCTACCGCCTGCTCTGCGAATTCGACATCTCGGGTCCCACTGCTCAGTGCTCAACTGCTCATTGGTCCCCATCACATTCATGCCAACGCTTCTGGATCCATTCGTCAGCCTCTTATTCTCTTTTTTCTATTATGAAAATTTCACGGCCCAGCCCATATCCACACAACCTGCCTTTTGAAGAATGCCAAGGTCTTGTTTCTAATCTTACAGGTGTTGTTCAAAGTCTAATTCCATGAAT
The DNA here is from genome assembly GCA_025461045.1 of Carex parvula. NCBI lineage: Eukaryota > Viridiplantae > Streptophyta > Magnoliopsida > Poales > Cyperaceae > Carex > Carex parvula. Next base: position 87,608 of record JAJGRW010001517.1, read on the forward strand.
AAGTTTGAGTCACTACTTCGAAGAAGGCATGGGAGACTCTGAAAGAAGAGTTCAAAGGCTCCGCAAAGGTGAAAGTCAACAGTTACAGACTCTAAGAAGACAATTTCAAAACCTCTAAATAAAGGAGTCCAAAAGATTTAGGAGATGTTTCTCCATACCTTCGCATCTGGTTCACGATTTCGACGACTCGCAAGAAGTACTCCGTGATCTTTTCAGACTTATTTATTCGGAGGTTTTGAAATTGTTTTCTTAATGTCTGTAACTCCACGGCTTTCACCATTGCGGAGTTCGGAAGTACTTCTCGTGAGTCGTTGAAATCGTTAACCAGATGCGGACGTATGGAGAAGACATCTTCTTGATCTTTTCAGACTCCTTTATTTGGAGGTTTTGAAATTGTCTTCTTAATATCTGTAACTTCCTGACTTTCACCTTCGCGGAGCCTTCGAACTCCTCTCTCAGAGTCTGCCATGACTTCTTTGACGTAGTTGCTCCACTTATTCGTGAAATAGACTTTCAGCAATACTATGTTGGATTAAAAATATGGCCATAGCATCCTTCATTTGTTGCTCTTGCTCTGACGTTAACTTTTCTTTTCTGTAGTTGACGTACGTCGTAAAATCTTTGTCAACAACATCCCAAAATACCTGCAAGTGCAGCAATGTGCGCATTTTGATCTTCCATGTCTAATTTTCTCTTATAAATACAAGAATCATAGACTATGCCATAGTTACGTGTACACTTGAAAATATCGTCTTAGAATACTTCAGTCTCTTTTCTCTTCCTCTCATTTGCTCCCAACTATTTCTCTTACTCGAACAAAAATACCAAATGTCGGAAATGTAACTTGGATTGTGGTATTAGAAGAGAGAAGTATGCTCTTAAATTTCTTTTATTACTTAAAACAAGAGTATATATAAGAGTTTGAAGTACAAGAGCTTTTGATATATTTGTTTTCACATTCCCGCATATATAAGAACCTCTACAATCTATTTATTCTAGGTCCATATCGGTTATTGAAATCTCTAGAATATTGCACAAGATACAACATATTAAAACAAAATAGAAATGTCCAGCACAATCCTCATACGTCGGTAGAAGGTTTTAGATTTTACATATTATTTCCAGGTACAAAACATTAGAAAGCAATTTCTAGTAGATTCTTTACCGGCCTTGGATAAGTCGGTTTAGTAACAACTTGAATAATCAATTATGGACTTGGGCCTCTTCCGAATTTCATTTGGTGCTGTTTATTTTAACACTTTTTCCTCGTCGAACAGTTCGAGTTGGTGAATATCTCCAATGGCCATCCCCAATTGCTTAATCCCCAATTTGAGTTGCCCTCCTATTGGCTCCTAGTCCTCCCAGATGACATCAGAATTAATGGGGTTAAATTCCACCACCTCACTAAAATTTGAGCAACAAGTGCGTTGTGCCTTTTTATCAACTTTCGCCCATATTCTCTTACAATTAATTACAAAATGTTAGCAACCAATAAGTATGACTAATTAAATTATCCTTTTGGATGAATTATCAAGTGCAAGGTTCACTAAAAGTGAAGCAACATGTTAAATTCATGCCAGACAAGGTGGAAAATTGTAAAAACGAGTTGCCAAAGATTATGTTCACAGAAACTACGTGATACATTGTTTTCTCGAACGCATGAGTGCTTAATTATTAAATTCTGCTAACCAACCTCAAGTCATTAAACAAAAATGAATAAAGGTTCTTGGCCTTTGTAAAAGCTAAAGACCAAAAGAAAATTGTAATTACCTTAATTACTTGCTCGTTTAATAGGAATTGAAAGTGAGGCTATTTTGTCATATTGTTTTGACACTCATCATTTTGCTGTGTTCATGCAAATTAGGTAACACACAGAATTGACGAGGTAATCACCATTCACTAATAAATTGGAGTTATAAAAATTAGGTAACACACTCATCATTTTTAAGTTAGTAAGAGAAGTAGCACTTATGTATTCAGAGCATTTTTTTTTAATGCTTGTACCTAACTTTGTCAAAATATAAGACATTGGAGGAAAACTACTGAAATACCCTTCATTGGACTAGGTATTAAAAAAATGTATTTCTCCTTGAATTAACTTCAGAAAATAATTTAGTTACTTTTCATTATACATAAATTGGGAATAGGTACATATTATGGTTCATTAGTTATTGAGGAAGATTAATTGAACATTGGATGGTCAAGGTGCAAAATTCAGTCCAGATGCAAAATTGGACATGCAATCTTTGGACTTCAATTTTTTGCATGAACTCATAGGGATTCTGGTTATTAATTTCAAAACAAAACGGTCTACGTATTACATAGAATCTTATTGTTATTTTTTTTTTTTGTAACTCCATATTTTATAACAGCAATTTGTGTTACATTTGTTAAATGCAGAAGCATGTTATTAGAGAGCATAAGAGATAGCATAATGGACAGTTCATCTTTGATATGGAGGTAGTAATCATTTTTAAACTGTAGCCAGTACAACATAAATATTTTAGTACTGGTTCAACTCTAAACTGTTACTGCAGAAACGTTAACTATACTTTCTCTACTGTTTTTTTGGTTCAGTGTTGTTTAAACTTAAGTCTACTAATAATGATCTCGACCATATAATGATACTAATTTTTATGGAAATTTGTGGGAAGTCATGCATGAATTGAGGGTTATTATACCAGTTACTGATACTAATGCCTGACTTACATCTGATGTTAATGCATAATAGTAATAATAGTTGGTTATGTGAAAAAAAAAATCATGATTTTAGTTTGTGTATACATTTTAATTGTACAAGATTTAATGCATTTATTGGTGTACTAATAAATTTATAAACTGAAGTCCCAATGTGTGTTTTAGTAAAGAGCGTTAAACAATAATCTAGTTTTCAATGTCCTGGCCATTCTATAAACAATAGTTGTTGTGCAGAACCATTGTATGGAACAGTAGAAATTGTCAGGGTTAATTTGTTTCGAAATAATAAAAAAATTTAAATATTATCAGACAAGCTGATATGTACTAAATATGAACTAATTATTTGTTCTCTAGTGTTTTATTATACCAATGCAGGATTGGAGGAAGAAAAAAGAGAGGATGCATATTAACTCATATGTCATCATTATTTTTGGATTCAAAGATCCCGTGCTCTTGAACCCCAGAAAAATCAAGAATTTCACTGTTTTTTCGAAGTCTAGTGATTTAGTCTGCTCAAATATTGCACATATAGATTCTCCCGACATTTTTGTTAATACCTCCAACAAAAATGAAAATATCAAATCTACCCTCGATTCAAATTTTTTACTAAAAACACCCTAACCGCCCCCCGTGGGGCGGTCCACTATTTTTTTTTTAGAGACAATATGAATATCAAGATGCTGAATTCTAACGCTAAAAATTCAGCTTTTTTTTTAAATATTTGTTAGATTACTTCTTTTAAGCATATTTATACTAAAATACGCTAAATTACTTGAAATAGTGTTAAATTATATTGAATTACACTAAATTACATTAAATTACGCTAAATAACAATAACTTCGCTAATTATGCTGAAATACGATAAATTATGCTAAACTACGCAAAATTACGCTAAAGTAGACCGATTTTGTGCCATCTTTCATGAATCATAAAAAATAGTAAAAAAATTCCGAAAATAGTAAAAATTGGTATTCTACAAGTTCATTATGTAACTAATCTACTGAGCTAGTTAGATTGAATAATATAAATGAAAATCTTAATCGGAAACTTCAACTCAAGTTTTGAGGCTCTTCCCTTAGTTTTTTGGCAATTCTGAATTTTGGAATCTAGCATCGCCGGTCACGGACGCATGCGTATTTTCGCAAGCTTTCCGAAAAGTGGTCATTTATTGAAATCGGACACTCGAGCGCCTTTTTATGGCCGTTTGAAGTTTCGTTGTCGTTTTTTCGCCTTTTTAGTGAAGAAATCATCCCTATTCATATGTAATTTCGCGTAATGTACCGTATTTTAGCGTAATGTAATGTAATTTAGCGTAATTTAACGTAATATAGTGTAATTCAACATAATTTCAAGTAATTTAGCATATTTTAGTATAAATATGCTAATTATCAATGTTTTAAATAGCTTTTATAACGTCATAGCGGGAAGGCTACACAAAAAGCTATAGCGAATAGCGTAGCTATAGCTGAAGCTATGCTACATAGCGTTTTTTTTTTACAAAAATTATATTATATATTTGTACTAAATATCAACATTATCTAAAGTCTCATAGAACAATAAATAACACGAAATTAATTAAGAAATTATAATATTCATATTGAACTAGCACGAAGTCCAAATTGCTGTTCAAAATATCCATAGTAATATCATAAACTATCGATCTTTTTCTATTCAAAATATCTTAAGCATCATGATTCATGACATAATCTATTTTTTTTCTATTCAAATTTCAAAATAACCTAGACAAGGGTTTCCTTCTCGGTTTGGGCAATTAAAAGATCTGTAGCAACAAAGCTTTTAATTGATTTCGGTTTGGGCTTTTATTTAACTTTTTTGGATCGTTATTTAAAGCCCATATAAATTGCCTAAAAAAGCCCATTATGCATAGGCGCGCTATCTGCGCTACACGCTATGCGCTATAGCGGACCGCTATTACCGCTATAGCGGCCGTAGCTCAATTAACGCATTTTGATACCATAGCTTAGCGTTTAGGGTCCAAAAACGCTATAGCAGCGCTATAGCGCGCTATTTAGAACACTACTAATTATACATCAAAAGAAGTAATCTAACAAAAAACCCAGCTAACGTGGGTATATTTATTAAAAAAAATGTCGGAAACTATGGTTTAGAAATTAGAGTTCAGGGTTTAGGATTTCTTTTCAATATCACTAATTTTTATAAATATGTTATGTGAAATCATTTAATGTACGGTAATTTTTAGGGTTTAGGATTTTAGAAATTGTTCAAAATAAGAGTTTAGGGTTTAGAGTTTAGCGTAATTTAAGTAATTTAGTGTAATTCAACGTAATTTTAACATAATTTCAAGTAATTTAGCGTATTTTAGTATAAATATGCTTAAAAGAAGTAATCTAACAAATATTTAAAAAAAAATCCGAATTTTTAGCGTTAGAATTCAGCATCTTGATATTCATATTGTCTCTAAAAAAAAAAAATAATAGTGGACCGCCCCCCAGTGGGGCGGTTAGGGTACTTTTAGTAAAAATTTTGAATCGAGGGCAGATTTGATATTTTCATTTTTGTTGGGGGTATTAATAAAAATGTCGGTAGATTCTCTTACCTTTTTTACCAGTTTTTTAGGATGTGATTCAATATGATGTTGTTGAACACTTTAATGTGTTTCACAATGGTAATTTGGAAGTATCAAAGCTAAATTTAGCTTCTATTTGTAATAACAGGTTGATTTTGTAAATAGGATATAGTAATGGGATTATTTTATTAGGCAGGGACCTATGATGTAAAATGAGTGGGACTGGGAGTAAAATGTTGGCATCTAGCTCTTGTACCAGTTTTTAGTATGGTTTGTATTGGAAATTTGGATCTAGTGAAGTAATTCAATCTTTGGATTTTGGATCAAGACCGTCCGATTCAAATCCGTAAAATTCCATCTCCTAAGTGAGCGCACACATCCTGACGACGAATTTGAATCCCGAGACGATCCCAAGTGACGAATTCGAATCGGACGGTCTCAATCCAAAACCCAAAGATTGAGTTACTTTAGGGGATCCGGACCCTTGTATTGGGCAATTATGCCTCTTTTTTTTTTTAGAAACATATAGCTTCTATTTGTCTTATTTAGTATGGTTTGACCATTTAAAGGATGCTGTTACTGTTAAGAATTTTAGACCTATTTAGTTTTATAAACTGCAGTTATAAACTTCTTTCAAAAAAATTAAAGATGATTGTTGACCCCTAAATTGGTCAAAAACAAAATTTAACACAAATTGAATTCACATAATACTAATGCTTCATAAAAATTATCTAGTTTATGATTTTCATGAAACTAATTTTGTGAATAGATGTATCTTTTAATGATCAAACAAAAGGTAAAAGAAAAAAAAATATAATAGGAAATATATAATAATAAAAAATAGAAGAAAAATAAAGAAAAAAAAAGAGGAAAAAAAAGTAAATGAAAATGTAGAAAAATAATTTAAATAGCAATCATGAAACACAGAAAAAATAGGAGGAATGTAGAATGGAAAAAAAGATGGACAAAAACAGAGAAGAGGGACAGATTGGACGAACCTAACATATAGAAACCGGAGAAGAAGAAAAGACGGAGGGGAGCTTCACTCTCATTAATCCTGACTCTCGGGCCCGCTTACTATTTTCATGTTTAAACCCGCCTCATGAAGTCCCTTATACCATTTGAGAGTAGGTCCGATGGGCATCGGACCTACTCTGGTTCAACGGGTTTAGTCACCGTCAATTTGCTTTCAGATTCGTGTAAATTGCTTTAAATTCGTGTGTATATGTTTCAGTTTTCGTGCTCTCATGATCCGCATCCATATGGAATGAAGAGGTCTTTTTCGTCCTCAGCCTGCCAAAGAAAAAGAGAGAAGATAATCCCGAAATGAAAGAGAGGAGAAGAAGGATCTGCGGAGGGGAAAGAGGGAAAGGAAAATCGATCTCCAAACACCAACTCTGTGCGCAGGAATGAAGGGAAATCTGACAAAGCCCGTTTGAACTGTAAATTTGATCTTTAGTCATTGAAGTTCAGGGAATTACCCCCAAGCTCTTCAGAGCTGACGTGGCCAAAATAGCAGTAGGTATCACAAGTCCTAATTTCAGATGCTAATAGAGGCATGAAGGCAGTTAGAGCTAATGAATGCAGTTAGAGCTAATGAAAGCTGTTAGGCACTTGGCAACAGGTTGTTAGACAGATTAACCAGAGTTATAATGATGTAACTATAATTACTTAATTAGATTGAGAATTAGTTTCTACTGGTACTTTCCTATATATACCACATGTACTGTAACGGGGGGGGGGGGGGGGGGGGGGGGGTCACAATATACAAGATCAATGAATCTTTAAATTCTCTGTTTCTATCTTCTTCTATCAAAGTTAATAGATGCTGGAAGACGGCGTGCAGATGATACTGGAATTTTATGTGTAATTTATGTTGTTTTGAATAAAAAATTATATTGCTTGTTCTCTGTACTAAATTAATATTGAAATATTTATTTAATTAAAGCAACAAATATGTCTCGTTTAAAATATATTATGTTGAATATTATTTTTATTATATTCAGTTTTTGTTATAGTAATTTCTGATTCGCTTCTAACTGAAACAGGTGAATGAGAAATATTTGTATTTTATATTGGTTGAACTCTGTACAATTATTGCATGATTAACAAGTAACAACTGTACAATTCTTTCCGTCTCCAGTGCTTCCATTCCATCGCTGAGTTCGTGGTCTAGATCCGATTGACGAAGTAAGGAGAGAAGCAAAGGCAACAGTGAATTAGCCCACGACAACAGGTACGGATTTTCTGGATATTGTCAAATTGTTATTTACCATTTTGTGTGCATTTTATTTATTTATTTTTGGATTTGTGCATGTTGAATCGAACGATTCCTTTGGTTTGCTGAGAAATACAATAGAATTATTCATATCGATCATGAGACTTGTAAGTAGGATGTGTTGAGTATGATATTGTGTAGTGTTAAATGAAACGAATGTGGAATGTAACAAATAAGTTAAACAAAAGGGGCCAATGTGCGTTGAACGCATGTTGGAATGTATACATTGGGCCTGGGTTCGACTGGACCTCTCGTTAACGTGGCATTGGTTGGACTTCCCGTCACGGGTCAAGATCTAGCGTATGGTGGATTTCCCGTCTAGTGAGAAAGTCTCCCGTTGTTGGATGGATTTTCTAGCGGATTGGCGGTCTTCCAATGTTGGATGGATTTCTCATTGGATTGGCAAATAAATGGATCAACGGAAAACTTGAAAGATAACTAAAGAAGTGTGTGTGTGTGTGTGTGTGTGTGTGTGTGCGCGTAAGATTTAAATATGCATTAGTAAGTTTGCATGTGAGGATATAATTTCAATATCATGTTTGTGTTAATAAGTCAATTTGAAAAACTCCATTACTGGAACTAAATCCCGTACTGAGAGACAGTCCGATCTCTCACCCGTTCCACTTTTACGTGGGTTTCAGAAAATGACGAGGCCAGCAATGAGTACAAATAGAAGAGACGTGGATCAGGAGGTCAACGAGCAGAGGTAATGAAGAAGAAGCGCCTAAGCAAAGATCATGAGTAAGAGCAAGCGGAAGGATCCATGTTTTGAATTAAATGCCACTTATGTTCATTTTTTATTTCGTATGTTTATTTTCCAAGTAATTTGATACACTTGAACAGGCATGGTTGTTGCTCTATTTCTAATCATATATGTCGTGATCATTGTTGTAAGACTTTTTTTTGTGAAATTAATGTGGCATTGATGGATGTTTTTGATAATGTATGTGATGTTTGTACGTCTTACGTGTAAATACGTGGCTGGTTGTCTCGGAGTGTGACATTTTTCTTCTTCTTCTACTATCAAAGAATAGAGAGAAAAGATCCATTAAGAAAAAGGGCGAGGATCTCTCAAGGGCCGAATCTTGCTGTCTTCGAAGACCTATTCCACAACCCGACGATAAAAGACGAGAAGGACTTCTTGCCGTCTAGAGTCTAGTCTCGTTTTTTTTTTCCCAATTGGCTCAGTTGCTGTAAAAAGTAATAAATTAGATACTTCTTGATGTGATTAAGCTATTTTATCATAATTATGAATATCAAACTTAATTTAGCTAATAGTTTTTAAATTTTAATGCTTCTTGGCTTGTCCGTAGCACCGTAGCATGTATAAAAAATAAAATATATATTATTTATAAATTATTAATATCTTATTTCTACTTGTTTATAAATATTTTCTTAATTTACTGGTACCTATTTTCTTATTTTCTTATTTTATTAATTATAAAAATATTTATATTTTATAAATAATAATTAATAAGTTATGTTATGTTATGTTAGTTTTTAATATATTTTATTTTATTACATTATTAATAATTTTATTAATAAATATAATTGTATAATATCAATCGAAAGAAAATAAGACTTTCCACAATTAATCCTACGATACAACTGAACACCTATTTCATCAAATTCCCGTACGTTCTTGTACCCATGGGTTCTCATTTTTTTTAAGTGAGTTCCCATTCCGTCAAATCTCATCCCGCATAATTCCGTGACAAATGAACAAACCCTAAGATTGTATAACAAATTCAAAATCTGTTATGTATTGAAAAGGATAAACTTTGGGCTAATTTGACTGTCCCACTTGATGGACCATTCTCTCTTTCTTTCTTTCTTTTTTGAGGAAATTGGCAGATGTGTAGTCGTGTAATTTATTTATACTTGAAAAATGCAACAATTTTAGTAACCATATACTTTCATATATATGTCAAGTTATGTTTATTTAATTTATAGTTTTGGTATGATGCAGTTACAACCTCTATGATATTTCGAATCCGTACGTATCCTCGCAGGTATCCAAGTACAACGATCCAATGAGCTCCCAACCAGATTATATATAGGAGGTCTGTTTTAAGATTTGTGTCAAGTTAAAACTGAGATTTGTCTCAATTTAAAACTGACAACTCATATCTAATTGTACGTATTGCACTGGATCTGAATTCTGAACTCCGGTTCCTTTCGGAAAAAGATCCCTATAAAAGTCGTTTTATATATACACTAGTAGAAAATGTACAAATAGTATCGCCCCATTAGAATCGGACTTTTTAAAAATGTGATACTAATACTTTCAGGATCGGACAAATAGTATGGGCCAATCTTGAAAGTGAGTATGGTTGTTTCTAAAAAACCATTCTTAATAGTTCAGAACATATCAGGATCGGTTGTTTACTAAGTCTGATCTTGATTTTGACTTATTAGGGTCGGCCGTTAATAAATGAACCGATCTTGATAATGCAAATCTTATCAGGATCGGTGTTGGTGTTTGAGCCGATCTTGATGTTATTCGATTTTTTTTAAGTCCCGATCTAGAGCTCATTTCACCAAGCCGCCAGAACACCTCATTTCACCACTTTTTTATTCTAAATCCCGCTAGGTTTTTCTCAAGTTCCCTCTCCCCCGCACAGCCGCTCTCACCTCCGCCGATCTCATTTCACCACTGTCGACATCGTCTCTCCCATGCGATTCCTCATGCTCACCTCCACCGATCTCAGCGTCGACGTTGCTTCCGTGTCGTTGCTCCATCTCAACACCAGCACCAGCATCTCCCCTCGTAAGACAGTAGTGGCGGAGGAAGACGAGATCTTGGCTCTGGAGTTCGATTTCAAGGTAACGGTGTTGGCGTGATTGGATCCATGGCAAGTACAAAAACTGAGAAATCAGTTTCTGACAAAATTTCGAGTTCTGTAGCATTTCCAAAATTAACCAGGCTGGCTTTTCGAATGAGTGTTTCAGAGGTATGGCAACATTTTCTTTTTAACCGTTTTACACTTGCATAGTGTTTTTGTCAAGCAATTTGTGTTAGATCCCCGTGGATTGTTCTGTGTGATGCCATTGAGTAGTATTTAGTCATGATTTTTATCTCGATATATAAACTCTTTTTGCTTCATTTGTTTTTTGCTTTCCAAGGTCGAATCGATTATACCAGAGGAAAAGGACACAACTGCTTCTGGGGCAAGAGTTGCACCTGCACCGACCTCTGAGCCTGACAAGGTGTTCTCAGCTCCATTTGCCTTTTCTCCCACAACAACCCCTCCTATCAAATTCGATTTTCCTTCGGTGCCTGTTTCGCGTACAGCTTCTCTTGATGTATCAACCAAAAAGGATGAAAAATCCTCTAGTCCTATCTTCAGTACTGGTTTGAAGCAACAGGAGAAACCAGAGACCCCTGCATTTTCATGGGCAACCGGGAGTACTGGTGCAAAAGCTGATTCCAGGTTAGTTCATAACATTTCATTTTTTTTTTAATTGCACGGACACTTGCATACAAGACACTTAATAGTCACACATGCTCAGAAACACCATTTTCATTATTATCTGTTGCCCATGTATGGTTGATGTGATATTGTTCCTTCTTGATGCTTCTGATGAGTTTTTTTATTGAAACAATATGGTGTTTGCGAAAGTTTTGATGCTTAGATAGCAAGGAATAAAACAAAAAATTTATTCGACTCAAAACAAACGATCTAGTTATTGTAAGTGTAAGAAACAATCTTAATTAGCCTAATGAAGAAGGGAATAACATAATACCTTGGATTTGATCTCCAAAAAAAATCAAGAAGGGTTGTCTTGCTTAGCAACTTATTATTCCTTTTCTCTTTCAACGGTGGTTGTGCTTTAGCCCTTCAAATGACGAGCCTCCTTAGGTATCCACCGAAAGATTAAAGAAATACTTGTATCTCTAAGGCTAGTAAGAGATTAACAAGTAGAACCTTAATCCTAGTTTAACCCTCTTCTTAATTTCTGAAAACTTCTTAGAGGATTTCTAGATCTCAACACATGAGAGAAAAATGGGAGAGAGGAGAAAAGAGCAAATTTCGGCTAAGATATCTGTCACAGAAAATTCTGACCTTTCGGTACTAAAACTCTTATATCTTTTTCTAGGTAACTCCAAATGACTTGAAATCTTCACCGTTGGATTCTAGACTCCAAGGGCTATAGAATACATAGGTCATACATCCAGAATGGTTAGTATTTACCCTTTCAAATTCCAGTTCAAAGTTACCTAAAAAATATGTCCAGAAATTTCTTTCCTCTTTAATGAGATTGATTAGATTTAATGACATATTTAAATATCTCTTAAATCATGCCATCACTAATCAATTCTCTCCAGCATATATTTGGACTTTGGGCTTAAACATACTAATCATATTAATATTTAATTAAGTCCATAATCCCATACATTAAAAGGCCAACATATAAATTAATATTCTATGTTAATTTATATGCATCTCTCATGTGTCAAAAGTCATTTAAAATATGTCACACATACTTTAATATAAATATTACTAGGATTATTTTACAACATCTCTATGTCATAAAAATTGTTCATATATTAATAACATATAATTTGTACAAATTAATTATAACTCCTTATAATTAACATAGCACATATTATATACATATCACATATGCTTTATTAATATATTTTCTTTTAATCTTTCATATGGTGTGACCCTATGGGATCCCATCATTATGGCAATGGAATTAAACATTTTAATTCCATAAATCAATGATACAACTAGCCATGGTATATTGATTACGCAAATGATGTGGATGAAAAAGCACAATGCAAAATCACGATCCCTGTAACATTAAAAATATTGTTGTGTCAATTCCTTGCCTCATGATATCCAAATAATCGTAAGGTTGGAATGTGTCATCCTTACCAATTATTATTTCTTGATTTTCTTAAGTTTAATTATGATATGATTATCATATAATCATATTGCATGCACATAATACAAACTTTATCAAGGGGCCCAGAGATATCATCGCTTATATTAACATATAAGGGACAATGGTTTCTTGATACGTATCGTTCTTCCGCATAAGTTATATGCACTGCAGTAACTGTCTATATAACTCCTGGTTAAAGAGAGCGTTGGACAGTACCAACAATACACATCCCTTATGTAAGAAAAATAAATATCTCAACCAAAGAATTCTAGACACAATGAAATATCAACGACACAGAACACAATCCATATGATATTTCATTTTTAGGTCTGTTCAGTGCCATACATCTCCATGTATGCACATGTGTGATTAGATCAATAACTCCCTATCGTATAACCTGTAAAACATGGCCATCATCTAATCACTACACTTATCTTATATGGTCAACCAGTGTACCTTGCTGATTGCCAAGATAAGGGACATTTAGGAGTAAACAAATTTATTCATTGTGAAGTTCTACAATTTAAGTCATCAACTCAAATGATCCACTAATATGAATACTCAAGGTACAAAATGATAAAATCATTCACTAATAAACTAAACATATCATACATATGATCTGAGTTTAGGACACCAACACTAACAGTTTGGGGTACCTATAAGAGGAGAGTCCGGAACAAAAACAATGTGCTGCATGGCGGAGCACCTCAAGCAAATACATAAGAAGAAAAGGGAAAACAAGTCCAACATTCTATTGCATGTTGTTGTTTCCAGTTATCTTACATTCCATTGCTTTGTTAATTGACAGACTGGCTACAGCAGGCGCTTCCCTTGGGCTTGGGGTAATCTCTATTTCGGATTCGCTTCACTTGCACTCTCAACGACCGGATGAGGGGCTTCTACTAGAGGTCTTAAATTAATTTTCTTTCCTTGTCATTTTCAATTCCTGATATGTATGTGTGCTTAGTACAAATCATGATGTGTTAAGGGGTCTTGTAGACTGGCTGTGCTCTCAGGTTAGATATTTCACATGTAGAAACACTTGTACTATGCTGTTATTTCTGTGCAAGATCAATCTTTTGGATTATACTGGTAAATTTATTGAAGAATTTAGGAATAACATAAAGTTATATTAAAATGTATTACAGATGTTTTTGCTGTTGCCAGTTTGCCCTTCCAATGTTCTGTACAAGTCAACTCGATTTCTCTATTTTTGAATACTAAGGAACATTGTTCTCTCGCCTTCAGTAAGGTACGGAATAGATAGAAAAAGGATAAATAATTTGGTATTCTAATTAGATAAAATGAGATACTTTTCAAACAATAATTTCTCTCACTTATTTTCTTTTAGGTGGTTATGGTGGATTTCTACATGTCATACTAAAATTACTAAATAAGAATAATAATATAAATATACTTAGAAGTTCAAAAATTTAATTGAAACAGGAAAGCATTTCAGGGACTTGGCCTATGCTATCTCTTTTCTACCTTACTACCGGAGAGCAATGCAGGTTGTTAATTGATCTTTAACTAATTGTCTAATTTCATTTTAAATGTTAATTCACTACATAATTAAAACCTTATATATAATTAAAACCTTAACTATGGTACATATACTTTTTGATGAGAAAGATTGTAATTTCCTTTTTATGGAATAGTGTGCAAGGAGATGGTTTGACGAAGGCGACATGGGACACCTTATAAATTTGGGAAAGTACGTATCAGCCATGATGGCTGCCGGTGCCAAGGTGGCATACGAGAAAGAAAAGAGTCCCGGGTGGCTTGTATTAGTGGTTGCCATATCAAGTGGTGCCACAATGTACCAGTTGTATTGGGACTTTGGGAGTATTGGATAATAATGAGATACTTTGATTTTGTAAATTTCTACTCTGATTATTGTGTTATTTTGTAAATTGAAATTGTTGAGTGTTGAATATTATTGGCCAGCATGATTAATTAGAATTGTGGTACAAAAATAATTAAAAAAAATGAAATCAGGATCGGCTGTTTAGTGTTGACCAATCTTGATATCTAAGGAACAGTATTGGTGCTACAGTAGAACCGAACAGTGTCGGTGCTACAGTAGAACCGATCCTGAAAGCTACGAATCAGGATCGGCTGTTTAGTATAGTCCGATCTTGATTGTCTTTTTAGTATCAGTTGTTTAGTATAGTCTGATCTTGATTGTCTGAATTAGTATCGGTTAATACAAATAACCGATCCTGATTAGAGAATCAGTATCGGTTATTTGACCGATCCTGATTAGTGATACTATCAGTAACGCCTGGATCAGTATCGTCCGTAGGTCCGTTCCTGATGTGTATAAATAACCGATCATGATATGTGTTTTTCCACTAGTGATACAATATAATTTGTTCGCTGCTTTCTTGGTTTGTTTATATTTCAAGTGTTACAGAAACAATCACCAACTCCCACGATATAACTTGCAAGAATATATGATCGGATCTTCAGGTGCAACTTCAATTTCAACAGGATCTACAATATGTAGTTTGGTCTTACAACCCTCTAAAATTCATAATATTATATTTACTCCTCTAAATAAAAACTAAAAATATATAGTTTGTGTAAGAAATTTTTGAAGACTTCTAATTGGTCAGTTTTCGAGTACAAATAGTTCATTTATATACTTGTGTGCATATTATCAAAAAGAAAATGAACTATTTGCTCTTACAAACCGGTCAATTAGAAGACTGAACATTTCTCATAAATATGCTACATATTTTTTTTGAAGGGTAAAATCGGTATATTATAAATTTAAAATGAGTTTTATTAGTAAAGACAATAAGTTGGAATTTGTAAATTTTTGAAACTTAGAGGAGTAAATATGATATTATGAATTTTAGAAGAAGAAATATGTAATTTTAAGATTTTTGAGGAGTATACATGAAATCCCCCTTTAATTTTAATGTCATCACCGAAAAATCAGCACATCGAAGTAGCATCATTTTTCGAAATAAAAAGATCAAGATCAAGTTATTTATATTTAATTATTCACAAAAATATTCTAGTTAGATTTTTAATGAATGGCATCCTACATAAAACACATTATCTTAACCACTAAATAAAATTGTTAATTGTCCTCCAACAATTAATCTATAATCTTTGAGAACAGATAGCTCTAAATAGCTGATAGCTCACATGTTTCTATACACGCACTCGAGCTAGGTTTCTTGCAAATGTGAATTTCACTTTATTGTTCACACGGTTATACATGCTCCTGCTAGATTATTTATAAAAATATGTATTTTATTATTTTAAGTTATGTATATTTCTTGTATCGTTTGTCTGTTGCGATGATTTGTTCCCTCAAATTTTGACTCTAGCTAAGAACTTTTTAATCTAGTGACAAAGACACACAGCTCCTATGTAAGAGGTCATGAGTTCGAAATCTACAAAGTGGATAAAATTCTCTATATTAATACATAGAAGTTTGATATGTATTGGGTGGCTTGATCCCAACCCATATTTCAAAAAAAAACTTTGACTTTAGCTCCATTATTATATCATGCAACCCATAAATTAACATAAATCTGACCTCGGAATCCAAATAAGTTGGCAAATTAATTTTTATAATTTTAATTTAATTAGAAGTTTAACTTGCTTGCTACATTGAAGAAACCACGTCTATGTCGTTTACCCACAGATTGTTATGACCAAGTGGCCTAGAGTCACTAAAAGGCTCCTTTAACTATAATTTTTGAATGATTTAACAAACCGAGTTATTTAGTACATAAATACCTGGGACCCTCTATTATTTCATTCATCAAATTGATGCTTCCCTTGAAGGGATCAATCCATTTGATTTAATTTATTTTCACCGTGCGTATAAATCCAGCCTTTTTAACATCATAAACCATTATATTAAATTCAGCATGCTAATATTATATACTTGATCATTAACCATATTAAAGTATATTTCTCCAAGGCTTGTCAATTCCGTTAAGTAACAAACTATTCCGGTCTGCTTGGTGTAAAGGCATTTTCTGAAATTCAATTATATAATTAAGCTTCCGTTTCTTCTATTATTTATTTTATGTTATAAGCGTCGCTGAGTAAATTTATTTTTAAATTTATTTTTGTTATAAACGTGCCACTAATCGTAAATTTTCAAACTATTTGATTGATGATGATCAATTAATTGCTTTTTAAATTGCACTAGTATAAATCTTTCTTCCGTTAGCAACTCAAGATCAGAACTTTGAATATTTAATAAATCAAGATTAAATTAAAAAAGATTTGATAGATTTTTATTTCTTATTGATCACTTTATTGTATTAAAAGTGTTGTAATCTAATTATGAAAATAATTAATATCTTAATTATAAGGTGAGATTTAGATACATTAAATCTAGCCAGGATCCTGGTCTGTACAAACGGACTCTCCGCTAATATAATGTGCATATTATATTAAAAAAAATTATAAAATCTTTGGTTTAAAGGTGGAGAGTTCATCCTCATTTTTTCCTATCCTATTTAATACTTTTCCTGTTAGATACCCGTCGCTGTCAATCTATCTAAGCTATGTTGAAGATATTTACTTTTTTTATTTTTATATCATTTGATCGTTTATCGATCACATCTAAGTTTTTTATCCATATTATATAGTTCGTAACTAATTCACAATGTATGTTTGATTTAAACAAAAAGAGACCGCAATTTGGCCGAAACGGAACAAAATTGTCAATTTTGAAATCGGTGTATTAGGTATAGATAATTTTTAAATACAGCACAACTGCACATATTACCTCTGCGTTGAAATACTCTTAAAGCCGGTGCTATACAAGGGAGGTTTACTCAGGGATGGTTCTAAGTACTTTAGTTGACTTCCAATCCTTTTTTAACTATGTATCCAATCTTATAGTTCTACACCTCTATCATTATCTCTTCCACCTTAGATTAGCCTTTGATAAAGAGACAAAAAGGATAAGAAAACAAAGGAGAGAAAATTAAGCCAAATCTAAGTGCACGAGAGGAATCATGGATCAAGGGGCCCCTTCATATCTCCAACAAAATCACAACCACCTACAAGCATTTCACATGATGGAGGTGATGGAGAGCTTCTTTCCGCCTTCGTCGGCCCACCACCCACCTGTCCCCGTCACTGCATCCGGATTTGAATCACATGCTCAAAATCTTTTGTTCAACTTTACAGTGATCAAAGAGAAGATACAACAGCTGCAACCACTTCTCAGTTTGGCGCTGTCACATAATCCACCTAGTGCTGCGGTATCTAGTGCCGGCACCGCATTGCAAGAGATCACGGTTGTTGCCTCGTCAATGATGTATGCTTTTCAACAACTCGAACCAGCCTTGGCTTCAACTGCTAATCCTAATAATGAAATATCTGGCCAGGCCATAAACGAGGTCATAGTTTTCAATCAGGAAACAAAATACAGCAACGAGAAATTAGGGTCAGGATCCGGGTTGAGTAATGGATCAGGATCGTGTTCACCTCCGAACACCGCCGTATCAGTAACAAGGGATATAATTGAATTAGATGCATCTGAGTTGCTTGCAAAGTACACACATTATTGCCAAGTGTGTGGGAAAGGATTCAAGCGTGATGCGAATTTGAGGATGCATATGCGGGCCCATGGGGATGAGTATAAGACAGCCGCTGCTTTAACAAACCCGATACAGAAGTCTGATTTGGGCTCGGGTTTGAGCACCAGAAAGTACTCGTGTCCACATGAAGGGTGTAGATGGAATCAAAAGCATGCCAAGTTTCAACCGCTTAAGAGTATTATTTGTGTGAAAAATCACTACAAGAGAAGTCATTGCCCCAAGATGTACGTGTGCAATCGGTGCAACCGTAAAGAATTTTCGGTGCTTTCCGACCTACGCACTCATGAGAAGCACTGTGGCGATCTCCGGTGGTTGTGTTCATGTGGCACAACTTTTTCGCGCAAGGATAAGCTGGTGGGGCATGTGTCACTTTTCGCCGGACACGTACCAGTGGATAGGAACGGTATGGAGATAGAGATCATTGGAAGGCAAAACATTTCATGAACCATGCATATGTCTGATCTCTTAGTATTGTTGTAAATGTATATAGAGAAAGAGTATTTGTTGTACTTAGGATTTAATATGCTTTCTAGCTTTTTTTTTGTATCTAAAAATACATAATTGCAGTAGGAGCTTTTATTCACGTGAAATCAATGAAGAGTACCATTTCTTTTACTCGTGAAGTTTTAACGAGAAAGTTGAATCTGTGTGGCCTTGGAAAGTTGTCTTCTCTTCTTCTAAAGTTTGGATAAGTTTATTGTAGATCGAGGACCATTGATTTCAAGTGGGATTTCTATGCATTAATTGATGATTATACTAGAAAAGAGCTATTCTCACTTGTTGATCAAAGTGCATGAATGTTGATTATTTTGCTTCAAATTTCCGTACCTACAACCATGCGAAAAATAATTGAATGCAAGGTCTTCTTTCTGCTGGTGCTTTATTTCTGGATTTTTTTTAAAAACAGTAAATAAAATAATAAAAATTAAAGAAACGACATGATTGCGTCGTTTGTTATAAAAACAGCAAAAATTGAATCCGGGATTCGGTTAAGTTATTTTTTTTGCTTAACCGAATTGGCTATTCGGTTAAACATATTTTCACAGAACAGATCCCGGAATTATGTAACTAACCGTGTAACACCCACCATTAACCGAATTGACTATTCGGTTTAGATTATTTTTTGATTTTTTAATGTAAACCGAATAGCCAATTCGGTTTACATTATTTTTTTATTTTTTATTATAAACCGAATAGGGTATTCGGTTTGGATTTTTTTTTTTTTTTATTGTTAACCGAATAGGGTATTCGGTTATGAGATTAGATAAATATTATGAACGGTTTTGTATTTATGATTCCGTATTTATCTAATTTATTCGGTTTTGTTAAATTAAATTCGGTTATGAGATAAATTCGGTTAAATTATTGTTAACCGAATAGGGTATTCGGTTATGAGATTACATAAATATTAACCGAATTTATCTAATTTATTTTTTATTTTTTTATTTTTTATAAAATTAGATAAATATTATGAACCCAAAAATCCATGTAGCCATTTAATCATAATTGATTTTTAATCTGGTCGAATTTCTGTTTTGTAAAGTTTCTGAATTTTTGTTTTTCTGTTTCTCAGTCTGCTCGAATTCCATGGAATATGGCCGAATTTCTGCATTTTTTGTGTCATTTAATTTTCAATGTTATCGGAATTTTAGATTTTCAGATAGAAAGGAGATTTGGGTTGTCATAGACGTAGAAGGAAGCACGTTAATTGGATATATGATTTGGGAATTGTAGCTTCGGCAACGCCCCCAATTGGATATATGATTTGGGAGCACCTATAATCAAGCAGGACATAAATAAGATTAACAAGGGTAGGAGGAAGCACAAGCGAATTCCTAATTCCTAATTCTATGGAAGATTATGTTTTATATAAGACTATGTTTGTTTCAATCTGGTCGAATTTCTGAATGATAAAATTTCTAAATTTCTATTTTTCTGTTTTTATGATTTCTGATCTCCGTCGACAAATCGTCAAAACTGTAGCAAACCGTAATATTTTTGAGAATACAAATTATATTATCTGAAAACTAGACTTCGACGGCTTTCTGAATAGGTGTGAAAATTAAAATTAACCCAAAAAGGCGTTGGCTTAACCGAAAATCCATGGATTGCTACATGGATTGCTACATGAATATACAGAGGCGTTGGCTTAACCGAAAATTAAAATTAAAATTAACCCAAAAATACATGGATTGCTACATGGATTTAATGTGAAAATTAAAATTAAAATTAAAAAATATTCAGAAAGGCGTTGGCTTAACCGAATCCCCTATTCGGTTAAGCCAAAAAAGCAAAAAAATCGCCTTCACCGAATCCGGGATTCGGTTAAGCCAAAAAAGCAAAAAAATCGACTTCACCGAATCCCCTATTCGGTTAAGCCAAAAAAAATGGCTTATAGGATCTTCTGTGGCAACCCACTGTATCCCCTTTTAAAACCACCAGCTTAACCGAATAGCGTATTCGGTGAAGCGAAAAAATAACTTAACCGAATTCCGGATTCAGTTTTTGCTGTTTTTATAACAAACGAAGCAATCATGTCGTTTCTTTAACTTTATTATTTTAATTACTGTTTTTAAAAAAATCCAGGATTTATTTCTTCCTTATCGCTATGCAATTATATATGGTTTTGTTGAAATATAAACTTAATTTTATGTAATAAAATTAGATTTGAATGAAACTCCTTAGATTTGAATGAAACATGGATTTTGAAGAGCAAACGTTGGTCAATCTGAGTTTATGACCTATGGAATTAAAGGTCTTTAGTCTAGTTTTTAACGATGAAACTGTGTTGTTTCGAATTCTGTTTTTGTTTTAATGTTGTACGAATTTCTAAAGTTTTCTTTTAATGTTTAAAGTTATAAAAGTAGTATTATGTTGTATGTAAGTGAACATTGAGAGTTTATATGAGAAAGAAATTTGTTTGTTATAGAACTAGTCTTTGGTCTAGTGGCAAAAGCACATGGTCTCTATGTAAGAGGTCAGAAGTTCGAAATTTAGATAGAGAAAATCTTTTGTTGTAATAACAAGGGTATTAAACAGTGGATAGCTTGACATCCATCCTTTACTCAAAAAAAAAAAAAAGTTTGTTTGTTATTCCCTCCTCTCCACCTAAAGAAAGTAGTATCCGTTATTTATTTTTAACAGGTTTTTCTGCTGAATTGGAATACAAGAAAGTAACTAGTTCAACACTGATGCTTTTTTAGGACATTTCTTGTGCATGTTTGTTTAAGTTGTTGGCCTTTAATATGCAAGTGCTTTAAATGCGAGAAGAGAAGAATATGTGCGGTCTTGCGGAAATGAATTTCAAAGAAGAATCATTCAAAACCTAACTGAAGTAGACAATAGAGCGAGTTGATCTGTTCTCTATATAGATCACGCATCTTAACAGAGCTTTTCTCTACTTGGGTTTTGTTGTCGCTTTCTAACTTTCTCTTTGGTTTTTAATCTTAGACCACTTATTTGAACCCATAAATGATAAAGGTAACAGAGGTTTACGGGGAGATTAGGAGTGCAAACTCTAGTTTTCATGAAATGGTAGCTATAATATCCAGGTCAATTATTTACTTTAGCACGCCACATGCAGCATCCTTCAATTTTTCGTAGGATAAATTTTGATAGGACCACCTTGCTCTTTATGGCCAATTGAGACGAGTAAGTCGTAATTAGCTTTTCAAAGAAGAAGAAGATTAGAAAAAACCACGTACATATATAAAAAGAATAAGAAAAACAATGTTCTGAATGAAATAGTTCTAAAATGTTGAACATAAGTTTTTTTTTTTTGGTGAAATAAATTGAAAAAAAAAAAAATACAAACATCACCTCCACCTTCTTTCAGAATGAAATATTTCTAAATTGTTGAACATAAGCTTTTTGTATAGGTAATAGTTCTAGTTTTTTTTTTTAAATCCTTGGTAGGGGCTAGTAGGGCTGCAAACGAACCGAACCGAATCGAACTTACCTCCAGTTTGAGTTTGATTTGAATTAATTTCGAACTAAGTTTGGTTTGAATTAATTTCGAACGAACTCAATTTCAATCAAATTTTTTACGAACTCAATTTCGAACTTCAACGAACTTTGTTACGACTTACGAGTTATGACTTATGGCTGGGCCAAAGTTCGAATTACAGCACTTCAATAAAAACTCAGGCATTCTGAATTCTAATTACACAAGACACCAAAGTTTATATTAAAGTTCATTACAAATACCAAAATTTATATCAAACACCAAAGTTCAGTACAATCACATAATTCAAAATTTTTCAAATAGCCAACAGGAGCAACATCACCAAAGTTTCAAATATTCAAAGTATTCAAAGTCTAATTTAAATATCAATAGAAGTACAGGTAATCAATCACCACAAGTCTTAGAATTAATTACCAAATCCAACTACTATCCTAAATAAAAATATTAAAAGTTCATTATTAAGCAGAAATTAACTTGTTCACGTTGTGAGTTAATTTCGCATACGTTTGGGTTTGCGAACCTATTTCGAACGAACTAGGTCCAGTTTGAGTTTGGTTTGAATTAATTTCGAACTAAGTTTGGTTTGAATTAATTTCGAATGAACTCAATTTCGAATCGAATTTTTTACGAACTGTTTTGAATCAAACTCGAATTGAATTACGAACTACGAATTTTTTGTGAAGCCCTAGGGGCTAGTAATATTTCTAAATTATTAATTGCAAATTATCACTTATATAAGAGGTCTAAATTGGTATTCTAACTTAGACCGTCTAAGTTATTCACATTTGGTTGAGGCCTAAAGTTAAGTTATGTCTTAAGCTATTTATTGTATTTGGATGGAATTTGTAGTTTAACCCATGGCTTAAAATGATTTTTATTGTCTCCATGCATAGTTCTGATTAGAAAAATAAATTAAAATAGGATAATAAAATTAAATATAGAAATAATATGAGAAAAAATGACAATCTAATAAAAAAGTTAAAGGTATGTGCTGAAATAAATTGATAGTTAGCTTAAAAAAAATAGCAGTACATTAATTTATATTTAATAAATAACAGTATATTCACAATCAAATTGATATCAAATTAATTGTCCGTAGCCAATTGGGAACATAACGGAAATGAAATTACTTGCACTCATTGCGAATAACATAATGAAATTAAAAAAATAAAATTATCACCATAGCAAAAAAAAAAAAAAGATAATTTATATTTACAGAATTAATTCATAATATCTGAAATTAATTGTCCCTAATCAATTGGGAACATAACGTTCGGAAACGACTTACACTCATTGCGGATAACATAATGAAACTAAAAAAACTAATAAAAATTACCACCATAGCAAAACAAGATAATTTATATTTCCACAATTAATTCATAATATCATGAGAATTTGGAGTGAAAAAATTTATCCACAGAAAATCGGAATGCAAGAGTTAGGCCTAGAGTTCGTAGAACTTTAAGCATCGTCTCTACTGTCACCATCAGTGATAAAGATTGTGCTCAGTTTTCGTTGGTGAGAATGGACAATATTACGCTAGTTTCAGTTAGGGGTGGATCTAAACCTTGGTTAAAGGTGGTTAATTAGCCACTTTAATGATTTTAGATTTTAATTATATATATTGAAATTTAATAAAATTTTATTTTATTTTTACTTTTTATACAGTCTAGTCTCTCTTAATAAATAACAATT
>JAJGRW010001518.1:0-37983 GCA_025461045.1 Carex parvula
ACTAATCGATTCTAATCTAACATTATATTTATTTAATACTAATCAAATTTTATTTTTAATACTAATATAATATTTAAACTAAAATATTATTATTACATTTAACATTTAAACTAATATTATATACATTTTAATATTTAAACTAATATATATATATTTAACTAATATTTTATTTAATACACATAATATTTAAAGTAATAGTTATATCATTTAATATTTAAATTAATATTATATTACATTAATTAAAGTAATATTATATTGTATTTAATATTTAAACTAATATTATATTATATTATATTTAATCTAAGGAGTAGAACTAGGGTGCTCTCGAGTTCACCAAGCCCTTGGTGACTCAAGTCCAAAACTCATCGGATCGGCTTCAAACGACGAATCCGACCGTTGAAACCCGTCTACCTTACGAGTGATGCGTCTACATGCAAAAATTTAAAATTTTGAAATTAATTTTGCATAGAGTCAAGTGGTCAAAAAACGTCAAAAATGAATGCATTAAAATTAATTTTATTAACCTTCTAATTTTGACCACTTGACTCATGCAAAATTAATTTCAAAATTTAAATTTTTGCATGTAGACACATCACTCGTAAGGTAGACGGGTTTCAACGGTCGGATTCGTCGTTGAAGCCGATCCGATGTTTTGGACTTGAGTTCACCAAGGACTTGGTGAACTCGAGAGCACCCTAGTTCTACTCTTAATCTAAGTTTTATTTATACTATCTAATATTAAAGTAATATTATATTACATTTAATATTTAAACTAATATTATATTATATTTATATAATATTTTATTTAATACTAATCTAATCAAACAGATTATATTTGCTAATGTTATTTAAACTAATATTATATTACATTTAACACTTAACATTTAAACTAATATTATATTATATTAAAATTTTAAATTAATATTTATTATATTTAATCTAACATTTTATTTAATATTATCTAATTTGATATTATATTTATTTAATACTAATATAATATTTTAATTAATATTATATTAAATTTAATATTAACTAATATTATATAAATTTAATATTAAACTAATATTTTATTTAACACTAATCTAATCTAATATTATATTTTATACTAATCAAATATTTTATTTAATAGTAATTTAATATTTAAACTAATTCTATTGAGAGAATGAAAACTTTTTATTACTATCACTAACCCCACTAGCTTTATTCTTGCTAACCCACTATTTCTATGGGTTAGTAGAATAGAGCTATTCTTGAGCTAACTCCAATTTTCTAATTTTTTTGGATCACCCAAGGTTAAAAATAGTTGAGCTAATTCAAAAATAAAGCTATTCTTGTCCCATCCAGACGCAACCTCTAAGAATTGCCAACTTCATAAACCGCAAGTCCGTGACAGCTGACACCTGACAGGGCTGATTGCA
The DNA here is from genome assembly GCA_025461045.1 of Carex parvula. Taxonomy (NCBI): domain Eukaryota; kingdom Viridiplantae; phylum Streptophyta; class Magnoliopsida; order Poales; family Cyperaceae; genus Carex; species Carex parvula. The sequence continues at coordinate 1,419 of JAJGRW010001518.1, forward strand.
GCTAATAGCTATACACTTGACAGATTTAGAGAGGAAATTGAACATTATCGGTAAGTCCTATCTTTCTTGACTAGCGATGCGTTGAATCAACATTGGACCTTGTAGATTTGCTAGAAAGGTGGATTCATTGATATTTGATAAGCAACAAGTTGTGCCTTCGCGAGGTGAACAGAGTAGGTCCAATGGTGCACATGAAAATTGAAACAGACATACACAAATTTTAAAGCATAGTGCACGCATCTTAAAGCGGATCGCATAGTGATGAACCCATCGAACCAAAGTAGGTCCAATAGGCATCGGACCTACTCTTCTATGCTTCATGAGATGCTAGTCCAATTTTTAATTATGCAACCAAAAATCTCTCCAATCTCCATTCAAAGCAAGCAACAAAAGTTAGCTAATAAGGAACAAAAACCATTTAGATTACACCCTGATATTATCATTTGCTCTATAGTAAAGCTTGCCCAAATGGCAACACAAACAGAATAAACCATGAACATTAAGAAGTTCATAAAATAACAAAATAATACAGTATACTTTATAATGTTAGTGGTCATTGGTGGGTTGGCTGACAACGGGTATATCCAAGCTGGATTCAGGCGATACCTCTCTCACATCCGATCCAAAACCTCCCCACTCGGCATCACCAATTGAATGGATATCAACTCTGTCAACGGTCAACTGAACAATGGTATCTTCGCTAACTGGATTGGGTCTAGAATCACTCACACAAGCCTTGTCCTCTTCTGATAAGTCAACCTGCTTTGTCAGAGGGGATTCAACCGTGCCTGAGCATGATTCCGCCATCTCTTCACAGACCTGTTTTGTGTCACTTTCTTTCCTGCCAAAGATGTACTTTGTAAGATTAGACTAATAAAATAAGTACAATTTTCAGTTCATAATGCTGAAGAAAAAGTTTAAGACCCCATTACTTGACGTGTTCTTCTCCGCTACTGGCTTAAACCCTTACCTGTTCTTCTCACCTTACAAAGGTACATTTCACAAGTATTACTTGTTCCTATCTTTGCTAGCTGAATGGTAATGTTACAGCACCATAATGATACAGTAAATACCTTTAAGGTACTTTACGATCTACGTGTCAATGTAACGGTCCCCGGGTCAGGGTATTTTTGTTTGTGAGAAAAAGGGTGGGGGTGGGGGTGGAGGCTGTGTCATCAGTTTTGTATGCGTTGCTTTAGTGTATATGTTTCTCTGTCGCTGGTGTATGGTTGGGAAGTGGTACCTTTATTGGGGTTATGTATGGTTCTTGGTTCTTATTTCCTAATTTATTTTCACTTGTATTTATATATGAACCACAAATGGCACACACCACACACACCACACACACATAGAAGCACATGGCAGACGCTGCCAAAGCTTTCAGAGAGAGGGAGAGTGTGTGGTGTGTGTTTTTGGGGGGGGGGGGGGGGGGGGTGGGCGAACCTAGGCACTGAGATTGCAAAGAACTGACAAGAGCAAGCAACTCTTGTCTCTCCTTGGAAGCGGCTTCAACTTTCTCTTCGGCTTCTCTGATTCGTGCCTCAGCACTAATAGCTGAAACCCTAGCCTTCTCTTCAGCCCGCATAATAGCTGCTTCCAAAAGCACTGCTTGCTCTCTAGCCTTAGCCAACTCAGACCGCCACATCTGTGCCTCATGGAGTGCAGCATCCCTCTGTTTCAGCAGGAGCTCTTTGTCTTTGCCTAGCTGCGCCACCTTCTCTTCTGCTTCTTTTAACTAGAACATAATGATGAAATAATGAATGCTTGGAATCTGAACTTGGCAACTTCATAAAAAATTAGGCCAAAAAAGCTTTAGTTCGGAACTACAAGAAATCAAGCCAGTTCAAGACCTAAATTATGTAAAAAAAACAAAACTTCGCTAAATTGTGCATCTAACCTCAACACAACCCCTTAGTGCAATTAAAAAAAGAAAAAAAAAAAGGACAACATTGGAAAGGTATTGTAAGGACTCTACTAAGACCTAAAATTTCAGCTGATCTGTGTCAAACCTACCAAAAAATGGAATGTACTTTTTAAATTAGTCAAATGAAAGTAATTTATTTTAACCTTCAATAGAGATGATTCTAATTTGCTGGGCAAATCTTTTTTGAGGAGTTCAATTTCGAGCATAGTTTTTTTCTTTCTTCATCAATTGAAAGAGCGGCTTTGCAGCTGCTTCAGCAGCTGAAGCCGTCTCAGTTAGCTTCTCGGCTATCTGCTTTATTGTCGAATCACGGGCTCGAACATCCTTCGACAGGTTCTGGATCTCCTCATCTTTCACTCGAAGTTTCCTACCAAAATAATTATTAACTGCATAAGCAACAAACTTAAATATTAATTATATAATAAGCAGTGTCTGCATCCTGGACAACACAGGATGTCTTTCAGCGGGTGACGCTCCCTCGATTCCCTGGATCTTTTTTTTGGGTGGGTTGGGGGGGAGGGGTTTGGATGGCATGAATCATGATTCTCAAGGCAACGCTAACTTTAATTCCACATCAATCATTTCGAAGGATACCGCTTCTAATAAGAACCTTTGCATTGATTTGGATGCCTTTGGGTACTGCATCTGCATGACCTTTGGGTCTGAACAGTACAGGGTGGTAATGTGGTATCTATCCAATGCTTAATTGTTCATTTATGGGCTTATAGTTCACTGCATTATATAGTTATGTTGAGATATTTGCGCTAACACCTAGCAATCAAGTTAAGAAGCACATTATATGACGATGGTTTCCATTCGTCTGCTATTCACCCCTAGTTCCTAAGCCCAATTTAATTCAAAGAAATTATATATTAAACAGTAACAGTCCAAATTTGTTAGTTTCATGAATGGGAATAGGAGATTCGATTAACGAACTACAAAATATTTAGGTAGGTGTCCTGTCCTAGACCTCAGAAGAGATCAAGAGAATGAACCCAAAAAGTTCTAGTTACCAGTACCACTGGTTCATGTGCTATTTCTAAGTTTACAAACTCCAAAGACAAAAGTTTCTAGTCACCAGAGTAACACTGGTACACAATTGTAACTGTAGAAAACACCAAAATCAGACCTAGGGTTTAGCTATTGGAATGTACCTTCATGATAGTTAGACTGTCCAAGGGTTCATCCATGGATTTATTATCATTATTTGAAGATGATGCCAATCCCAGAGCAGCTTGCATCGAGATTCTCAAAGCTGCCTCAATCTCTTTTGATGCATCCACTGCAGCTGCATTTGCAGCAGCAACTGCCATCGAGACCGTGCCTAGTTTGGCTGACCCTCCCACCTATGTTATTGACTGCCTCTTTGTGGGCACGCAACACTAGCTGTGCCGCCCTGGGTAAAAATACGGGAGATATACCATATCACCTTGTTAGAAATCTCAATGAAAAACTTAGTCTATGTTGTTCCCAAATTTATTGCTTATATATATTTTCAGTTTTACTTGAGCTCTCAATGAAGTCCAGTTAAGGCTTAATTGTGCAAGGTCCCGACTGACAATGGCATACATATTAAGTTCAACAGGTAGTTGTAGAATTTGAAATTAAGCAACCTTTATATTGCTCTGATATAGGATATAATCATGCTTAATTTCTTTCTATTTATTTCTTAATAGGGCAGACAACAATCGATGGCAACTTTAATCGATGCAACTTTGTTATAAGTCATCAAAAGGTGCCAGGTTAACCATATTATAAAATAACTTACTTTAAAGTAGATACCCAAGCTCTAGCTGCACCTGGTGTTTTCAGCACAAAGGAAGTATTCTTTCTTTGCTGGAGTTTCCAATATCTGACATAATTAGGTTAAGGACAAGCTATTTTTTTGTTACTTATATTATCTTTCTTAAAATGTACAGATGTTTTCTTTGGAAAAATAAGTGATTCCATGAAACAACTTGGGTTGAGATAATACAGTAAAACTCAGGGGCTGAGATCTCAAAGGGACATGTTTTTTTTCCTATTTCTGTTTGCACTTAGACCTATATGTCACGCATGTAGAAGAGGAAACCGAAAATTAATTGTTAAAGTGGCCACACTTGGAAATTTAAAGGTTTATCAAGCTGTCACTGTTCTGGCAAAAACTGATGACATTGCCATAAACTTTGTTCTGACAAGATAGGAAGGATCTCTTTGTGATTATTTCAGGAAAAGTAAAATTTCTAAAATAAGCAAGTTCTCAATTTGAGCAGCCCCCCATTTTTAGTATTAGTTGTGTTCTCCTCCCTCCTGCACCGCCCCTCCTCACCTCCCCACCCCCTACCCCTCACCCTCTCTCAATTCTATCGAAAGTAACGAATCTAAAAGTTTTCATCATTGAGGATACAGAAACAGCAACCATTGTACTTCGGCAGCCCACTGCAAGCCAAAAGAGTAAAATTAAAACAATTTAGAAACTGTTGCCGTGATACTTGATTCCAACTAATGTTTTCTTATATTGCCATAAATTTCAAATGATCTTACTGAAAATTAAGAGGTGACAATGAGATTGTGCTAGCAGAATCAAATATTATTGTGCCCTTTATAGCTACATCAGCTCTCTTAATCCTATAGAGAACAAGTTCATACATGTAAGCCTAATAGCATATTAATTGCAAGTTAAACAAATAAAAAACTACAAATGACAAAACAAAAGATCCTACAGTGGCATACTTGTATTCCATTTTTCCAGTAGTTGGGTCTAAAATTACCCACCGCTCATTCCATTTCTCAGCTGTTAGATGAAATAAATAAATATAATCAACTTTTTGGAAAATCAGCAGCTGAAAAATGCAAATTCTGAGTAAAATATCATAGCATATGACTGAGGAAAGGCCACAATTTCTCCTGTTCGTCCATCAGACTACATGAGATTTTTTTGAAAGCTTGTCTGATGCTTAAGGGTCAGAACATGGCAAATAACTACAAGAACCAACATTGGAACCGTATTATAAAATACTGTGCCAGTGAGGTCCAGTAACATAATGCACACAGAAGAATGGTAAATTGAACTTGGATAATTGTATCAATTATATAAGTAATATGACATATAGTCATATAGAGCGGATTAGAATACAAAACTGTTCAGATCGCTTAAGCAGAGGGCCTTGAAGAGGTGTCTCCCTGATGCTGACATCAGCTGCTTCTTTATCTTTTCCAAGCTACTCTCCATCTCACCTGCCCCCTTTAAAATTCACCATTATCAAATCCAATTTAGTACCAACAACCCTAATTTTCCGATGCGAGAAGAAACGATGAAGAGAGATCACTTACTGTGCTGCTTCCGTTGGTCTCCATTAGAGAAATAAAGAATAAATTGAAAGGAGATCGGTGGTGTCTGATCAGAATCAGAGAGGTTTAGCTTGGTGTTCGTTTGAGTTGCTGTGTAGATCTCGAGTCTGGTAGTTGGGTAATGGGTTCAGACAAAACCGAGATGCTGTAAAACTTTTAGCGCTCCTAAATATTACCCGACCCGGTAAAAATCCAAACCGGACCCGTTAGTTGGTAATCCAAACTTTTTAAAGGATCATTGAAAACTTTTTTAACATAGTATTCCTGATCTAAAAAGTTTGATACTTCATATCTACTTTCGAAACATATATGTTGACAAATTATATTAAGCTAATACATTTAAACAATTAGAAAATACACACACAAGCAGGGGTGAAAATAAAAAATTTGACTGAGAAAGTTTAAACGTTAAATTATTGAAAATATGTGTTTGTTAAGGCTATGTTTGGATGCACTAAGAATAGTGTTATTCTTAGAATAGCATTGCTATTCGAATAGCTTGAGCAACCAAACGTACTACTTGCTATTCGGAACAAAAAGAATAGCCTTGTTCTCCTATTCTAACAAAAACTTGGAATAGACAATATTAATACTAATCTAATATTTAAAATATATTATATTACATTTAACATTTAAATTAATATTATCTTGTTTTATATTTAATCTAATATTATTTATATTTCATCTAATATTTTATTTAATAATAATCAATATTTAAAATAATATTATTACATTTAATAATTAAATTAATATTATATTGTATTATATTTAAACTAATATTATATTATTTAATCAATATTTTCTTTAATACTAATCTAATATTTAAAATAATATTATATTACATTTAACATTTAAATTAATTTATATTGTCTATTATTTATCCAAATATATTATATTCTAATCTAATATTTTATTTAATACTAATCTAATATTTAAAATAATATATTATTACAGAGGAGGGATCCACTTACAACAAATTTGTGTTACAACAAAGTTACAACATTCATTTTTTTCATTTTCAAAGTCCAAATCGTCGATCCAACCGTACAACATGATCATCTAAATAAATGTACTTGCAGATCAATTTTATATTTTTTGAATTTTTTTACTATTTATTAAGTATTTTACAAAAAATAGCCATACTTAGACCATTGAATTTTGTACCCATCTTACTAATAGTACAAACAATTCAAAAAAATATAAAATTTGATCTGCAAGTATATTTTATTTAGATGCTCATGTTGAACGGTGGATCGACGATTTGAACCTTTGAAAATGAAAAACAATGAATGTTGTAACTTTGTTGTAACTCAAATTTGTTGTAAGTGGATCCTCCTCATATTACATTTAACATTCAAATTAATATTATATTGTATATCTTACTCTAATATTATATTATTTTTAATCTAATATTTTATTTAATACTAATCTAATATAAATAATATTATATTACGTTGAATACTTAAATTAATATTATATTGTATTATATTTAATCTAATATTATATTATATTTAATCTAATATTTAAAATAATATTATATTACATTTAATATTAGATGAATATTATATGTATTATATTTAACTAATATTATATTATATTTACTCTAATATTTTATTTAATGCTAATTTAATATTTAAAATAATTATATATTACATTTAACATTTAAATTTAAATTATATTGTATTATATTTAATCTAATATATATTATATTACTCTAATATTTTATTTAATACCAATCTAATATTTAAATAATATTATATTATATTTAATAATGAAATTAATATTATATTGTTTATATTTAAACTAATATTTTATTATATTTAATCTAATATCTTTATTTAATACTAATAGTAATATTTAAAATAATATTATATTAAATTTAATAATTACATTAATATTATATTATTATATTTAAACTACTAGTATATTATATTTACTCTACATATTTTATTTAATACTAATCTAATATTTAAATAATATTATATGTACATTTAATATTTAAATAATATTATATTACATTTAATATTTAAACTAATATATATTACATTTAATCAAATATTTTATTTAATACTAATCTAATATTTTAAATAATATTATATTACCATTTACATTTAAACTAATATTATATTACATTTAATCTAATATATTATTTAATGCTAATCTAATATTTAAAATAATATTATATTACATTTAATATTTAAATTAATATTATATTGTATTACATTTAATCTAATATTATTTATATTTTATTTAATATTTTATTAATAATTAAATTAATATTATATTACGTATTGGATAAAAATATTTTTATATTACGTATTGATAAAAAGATTTAATCTAACACATAAATTATTACTCTATTCATTCCCTCCAAACTCTATTCCTAATATGCAATCCAAACAACTTTTTCACTATTCCGAATAGCTTGAGTTAGCACTGTTCTTAACACAGTAGCTGTTCTTATTTACTATTCTAAACAGTAGCTATTCTAACTATTCTAGAGTGCATCCAAACGTACCCTAAAAAAGTAGCTGAAGTTGTCAAACATTTTAAACTAATAATTTTATTATTAAAGATTTAAATGGTCGGATAGTTAAATTAAAAAAAATCATGACCAAAGAGTAAAAGACCAGTTGAACTCCTGTTCATTTGTTCCGCTTGTTAGTCCAAGTGACACATGTTTAATAAATCTGAGGCGTCTATTTTAGATCGGATGGTCTGAAAAAAATATTGAACTAATAACACCTTTGTAAAGATTTACAAATGGATTAAAATGGTCGATATACCATCCGATTCCAAATAGATAGTCTTTTTTTTGACAAGAACGTTGTGCTACTAGAGAGAAGAAAAGCTCAAGTTCACCCCAAGAAATATTTTTTTTACAATAAGAAAAATACCGTTTTTTAAAACTTCTAAAAAAATTTGGAACTCACTTTACGCTATTGAAGTTCTCAAAATATCATACTTGGTACTTCCCAATCCCTCTATGCTTCATCTTTAAAATCTGTCTGGTTCAAACTTTATAGAAACTAGCTCGTTCAGAAAATTTATCTTTAAGCTAGTAATTATTCTAGAATAGAAGCTATTCGAAATAGCTAGAATAGTTGCTATTCTATATTTCTTGTAAATGTTGAAATAGTTACTATTTATAAGTGTGAAGAAGAGAGGAAAAAATATTTTCTTCTCGGATTTTCACTAACACAGTTCCGAAATGACAAAATTGACACTACTTTGTGTTATCTCCACTTTGTGACAATTCATTTAAGACGCCACTTGCCTATATTTCCTCTTAATTAGAACCTTGTTAGCATTATTCTTTATTGGTTACGGTTATTCATTATTCCAAATGTACAATTTAAACATTATTTTTACTAATTCGAATACACATTTTCACACTAATCTAAAATCACTATTTTTTCTCTATTCTCAAATTTCACTATTCTAGCTATTCTAGTTATTTTTTCTCTATTCTCATTTACTATTCTAAAATTTCGCTATTCTAGCTCCCATTGTAGCTATTCTCAAATTGCGATATATGCTGCAGAGAAGTACAGTTTGTTTGCCTCTCTTCTCTCCATGAAATGGTGTATTAGCTGAGTGTGTATCCCCTGAGATATCTCAATTTTTGCGTGACCAACGTGTCTGGTGCCTATTCGGGGATAGCGCGGGGTAGTATTATTTGTGCTTTGAGAGTCGTGCAGAACGTATTTGAATGGTTGAGATTTTCCATAAAAAACACACAGAAGTTGAGATATCTCAGAGGATGCGTATTCGTATTAATTAACTTGTTTCAAACATCAGCAGCTCTTAATATACTTCACTTGCTGAGGCATTATGAAGGGGACGTGCAAACAGTACGTTTTATTCGCTTATTTTATGTTGACTGTGAATTTTTTTATGGGACGAGTTTTTTCTCTATATGTAAAGATGAAGGTATAAAGCTTGTTTCGATTAATGAAAATATTCACTTTTCTGATTTATGAAAAAAAAAAACAGTAGGAAAAAGTCGTCAACTGTCAATAGCAGCTATTGTATCTATATTTATGAATATTCACCATTTTCCATCATCTCCCTGATCAACCAAACCATTTTCACCACAAATCTGGTTTATTTATAATCAAACTGTAGGAAAAGGTCGTCAACTGTCAATATATATTTCATAATCTTTAGCAGAATCTTCTAACGCCAATTATGGCTGCTCAGTGGCGTCACCTCAGAGGAAAGTTTAAACGTCAAGAAATCTCCTTACTGTGAAATATTATTTAAGATATCAATCAATCTATCGATCGCCTCATTTCTGATATCCATCTCCCATTCAACTTTCAGTAGAGTTATGATAATAAGATGTAACTTTAGAATTAGGTTTCCACCCTTTATCATCACAAGTTCATAACGAACAACTGTTACAGAGAGACAATCTATGATATATTTATTATTATATATTAATTTACATGATCACCAATCTACACAGCTTCTTCTCCAACCCTATGGTTTGAACCTTGATAAAAATGTTTACTTTTACATTGATTAATCAAAAGAGAAGTAAGGAGAAAAAGTTTCAATTACAAAGAAATATTAATAACACCCACTCAAACCTGCAAACACATCTTCATCTGTTTCTTCATTGCTGTTTTGTGGGTGTTTGTTTTCTGAGTGTTTTCTTAAGGCCTTTCAAAATCTTCATAAACCATGTCAAGTTCATGGCAAATAGGATAACAGGTACTGTAAGTGTAAGGAAGTAGCCAAATGGGTGCATCATGCGGATCTGTCACAAGTTTGTATGTTAAGAACATGAGAAATAATAGAGCAGGGCGGGAATTAACATACCATATTTATGGTACCAGTACAACAGTGACCATTTTTCTTACTCTTCTCTGCCCTTTTTGTTCTTTTTTTCTTGGTGCTCAATTGTAAATGTCAGAGAGTATTGAAGCTATATAAAAATTTAATATACCTACCTTTTTATAATAAATGCCAAGACAGAAATAGGTCAAGTTTCTAATAACACCCAACAGTTGCTAGAAAGCTTCAAGTCCACTAAAACTTAGTAACAAGTTCTTTTTTTTTAGTAGAACTAATTATTACAGTTCATACTAATAATATAAAGTTTGCAGTTCTTTTGAAAATAATACAAATGCAGGGTTCATTTCTAAAAGAGTTCAACAGAAAATTCATGGCTGCTAGCACAATCTTTCAACAAATGTTGACATAAGGTACCCTGATCATGGTGCATATAGAGATGGTAGAATAGGTAGATGAACAAAATTATCCTTGCAACCTGCATTAATTAAGAAAAGTTAATACACTGTATCTTCGGAATCTAGAACAGTGAGAAATCAATTTCAAAATTAACTTTCTTTGTTTTCACTTTTTCCACAGTAAAAGGGTGTACCAGCCAAGCAACAGACATGGCAACACCATTAAGAACATAGGCCTTTGATCTCTTCATTCCAGCTGTATCCAAGTACCTTTATAAACAATAATTTAAATTGAGCAAACTGTTAATTTCATAAAATCTTATAATACTTCATAAAAAGAGAAAAATAAAAGATGAAGTAGACCAAATCTGAAACCAGTAAAGGCAGGTTTGGAAATTATGACCAAAAGTGAATGTTCGGATCCTCAGCACACAATTAACTTATATACCTCTTCCCAATACACAAATTATATCTTACATATCGTCCTATATGTTTTGCATTAAGTCCAAAAAATAAAAATTACCAACGCAAGTTGACGCTAGGCGTGGTTGTCTCACAGAGGAGAGTCATGTATAAATAAAGCTGTGCTTCTCTTGACAACACTGAATATGCTAATGCTAAGAACGAAAGCAAGTGATGTAAGACCTGATAAGAATATAGAAATGAAACCACTAGTGAAAACATAAGAAATTTCACATTATTGAATTACATGTGCTCTGGTCAATAGGTAACATTGTAATTCCGAGTTTCAGTTACTTCTTTTAGCTTGCTTTGAAAATTTTGCAATCTTATTTTTGTTCATCCATAGCAACACACTTATTACTTGTTCCTAAACGGGTACTAGCATGTTCCCCCCAGTGTTTTAACCAATGAGTGGTACTAGCATGTACTAACGAAATAAATAGTACAAATGAGTAGTGTACTAACGTATTCCATTCCACCAAGGGAGGGATATAACCAAAGTATCATCGCCAGGTCAGTGAGAAAGTATCCTGTAGACACCTGTCATATAATAAAAAGTAAGCTAATTCATCATACAAAAAAGTGAGAAAGGAACTTAAATAAGCCCAATAAAGCTTAATAGAAGGTAGGGACTTTTATGAAAAGTACCCCTATTTTCCCGAAATCATGAAAAGTAAATTCAATAGTATCAAAAACAACATCAGCATATATAAATGGATAAAGGTGGTTACCCCAAAAAAATCAAATGCCAAAAACGAACTTCACGGAGCTGAAATATTTTCAATAATTACATTGAGCTATCATTTTACGTAGGTGATGTGTTATCCATACGACTGAAAACTGTGTTATTCTTTTGTAAAAAAAGAAAGGTATCTGAAATTAAGAAACAAAAAAAGAATTACCCCTAGTACAAAAGTGGAGAGGTTTGAGCTCCTGATAGTAACAGGTCCCACAGCTTGTCAGAAAATAGGTCGGAGATGAAAACCATGTATAACGCCATAAATGTAACAAACACTGCATGAATGGTTGACATTCCTCTGAGAAATTAAAATCAAGGCAAAGTAATGATTTAGTTTAAACCTTGACCAAGAGGCGGTGTCAAACAAGCCAGATTCAATAACAGATGAAATGAAAGTCGTGATAGAAGGGAAAAGAGTATCAATAAATAAGGTAATTGTACTCCCCCCTCCACACTTACCTATTATTCCACTCGGTTTTTTGCAACTTAGTGAGAGAAGCATAGCGCTTGTAGTAAAAGGAGCTGAGTAGATGTGTAATATCATAGGCCTGAAAAGTGACCAAACAAGTCAAAGATATAGTAACAAATATTAAATAACCCTAGCATCTCTTAAAATTTTAAGCAGATATGATCAAAATGCATAGCACAGAAGCTGGTACACTCTAATTTTCAGAATTTATAGAAATAATAATTCAAAACACCCAAACCAGAAGAAAAAATAAAGTTCATATATTAGGAAAAAAGAGAACTTCATGTATCAGAAAATAAAAGGAAACTAGAGTTCAGACTAATAATCTCGTGCATTAGTCTATACTGGCTGGACTGGTTGGTACCAGCACAAGAAGCCCAGGGGCGGAACCAGAACCAGAAAATTGAGATTGTGGGGGATGAATAAGTCTCATGTAATTTCATTTTATAAGGAGGGCCAATAGTATTAATTTTGTAAAAACTATAATTTTTAAAGGATTAAAATAAAAAAATTCAATTCATAGGGGGTGCTTAGCACCCCTATCTATGCTTGTACATTTGTTCACCCCTGAAGAAGCCATTACCATCTTAACTAAGCACCAGGATGGCCTATACAAATATTAGTATCCTGCAAGATAGACCTTTATACAACTAGCTACTGATCTGACATAAGCTTCTAGTAAAGAGTTTCAGAAATGAAAAACGTACCAATTTACACATGAACATTCCACATAGGACAGAAGTGTATTCTATGAGTCCATCTGCTAGAAAATAATCTTTAACAAGTAACTCAGCTTGGTACTTATATGACTTGACTTCCATGGTTGAGGCCATAATTCAGTACCTACATCATAACAAATACCAGAACTGTTAACTGGCATATAGTATTGGTAGCACCAAATATGCAATTGGGCAATTAAGTCTCATAAAGCTTTGATAATTATCACATTTAAATGAAGATTCTTGCACTCAACTTAACCACAATAAACCCAACTTATTGTCAGGCAAAGAAAAATGAAAAGAGGAGAAAGGAAAATGTTTTTGTCAAAGCGGTGTCCTTTGTGGCTTAAACGACATAAAAAAACCCAATATTACAATCCTTGACCAGCCGGAAAACATCAACAGAAACGAAGAAAATCCTCTAAACTAGGTATATTTAACGCGATCATCATAAAATAGGTACGAGTTTAAGGAGGCGATTTATTGTGACAGTGGTTACGGTATACACGAATGCATTCTTTTTTTTTTCTCGAATTTAACCGAGTATATATCAATAAATGTGTAGTTCATGATGCACTTGACTAGGGGTTCTAACACAAATTTCTCCAATCCAAAGCGTATTAATAACACATGCCCAGTCGCTAAAAGTAAGAGAATAATTATAAACCTGAGATCACTTATCTGATCACAGAGACCGGAATTGAACAGAAAACAGAAATTAATTTCAATTTTCGCCGCGAATAGCACAAAATAACATAGAGAATAAAGGGTTAAATGTGCTTTATACCTTCAATTCAGCCAAAAGATGTCCAAAGGATAATATAGACGCAACCTATTCGATCAATGGATATAAAGACAAATGTTAAGGGGAGATACCAAAGAAAAGAAACGAGAAACTACCAGGAGAAGAAAGAACCCCAACGTGGTTTTCTTTATTATTTCAGCTTTAGAAGCGACACAAGAATCGGAAATTTTATAATAATCAAGGGGAGAAAAATAGTATTTGAAAAAGTAGAATATGTTTCTGTTGCGTTTTTCTTTTTGAATTTATAATCGAACAAGGTCAAAAGAAAAAGGAAAAAAAAAAAAAAAAAAACCTATCTTCTAGGTTTTTCATTGGTAGAGCCCACAGTGTTGGCTTGATTTCTCTCCAGTGCTGAAAAGGATGGAACTACCCCTTTTTATATCTCATAAATTGGGAACTCATATTATCTAAGGTAATGTAATATTTATGTTTAGATCCGGATCGTCCGGTCATAATGACACGAATATTAAAGGAATTCGTACATTCTACTCTAGATCGACTTGGTCTGAATTTTGATAGGAAATATTACGTTACCTCAAATGATATTAACTCATAAATTGGATTATCAAAACGTTAAGATCCGATTTAAAATTTTGCCATATCCGTTTTATTGTGAATTATTTTTATTTGTTAAACATTAGTCGTACTCTATTTTTATTTATCAAATCTTATTATAACCGGTATTTAATAATAAATATTGAATATCAATGATATAATGTGTATAACATTTTGCGAAATTATTTGTTAACGTTAGCATATAATAAACAAATTTATTCTCATATCACACAAAGATATTTTGAAGTACTAATAAAATATTTTTTTTACAAAATGATGTATGCTTCAACAAATATATTATTATTGATTAGATTAGATAAATTACTAAGAGCATCTACATCTCTGAAACTCTTAGAGTTTCTAAATAACTGTTAACTGCTTTTAAAAAAATTATAGACGTTGGAGTTTCTAAATGTTCATATCCCTGAAATTAATTTTAGAGTGTATAATAAGCCACCTCATCAGTAAATTAAAATTGATAAGCCACATCAGCAGTAAATAACACTAATTTTAGCGAATACAAGCCAATCGTTTTGCCACGTCAGAGTTTATAACGATTTCTTAATAAAAATTATTAAGCAAAGTTGCTAAATAAGAAATCTATCTATATTTCTGAAACTGTTTTAGCAACTGCCACGTCAAATTTAGAAACTATAATAGTTCAGGGATGCAGATGCTCTAAGAAACTAGAATTTGAATTCTATACTTAGTGATATTTAATGAGATACATATACAAAATAGATTTTATTTGCATTCTTATCTGACGAGCTAATGAAAAAAATTCTAATAATCTATACCGACCTTATTAAAATGAGTAAGCTAAATATATTGACACCCCCTACTCATATTATTTTCCTGTCAATATATTTGTTGTCATAAAGAATGTATCTACCAATTGAATGCAACGCATTGTTTAAATTATTATAATTTTTTCTTTATAAATTTTGATTCTATAATCATGTACCAGTAAATTATTGTATATAATTGTTGCTATTGAGATCTTAATATATATTATTTTTTCAGGAAACTTCATATATAGTCTCTAAGTAGGGTGTGGCATTTACATGTAATAGTTAGGGAAGCTTGATTATTTTTTATTTATTGGTTTGATAATTTTTCTTTCTTGCGTCTAAATTTTCTTCTGAACTAAATTTGTTTAGTGAAAAAACATATTTTTTTATTAATTTGGTTACTTATCAGATAAAATGATTATATTTTTTGTCTATAGAAAATATTAAAAAAGAAGAGAGAAAAACAGAAAGAGCATCAATGGATTTTCATGGGTTGAAAGATCGGTATGAGTTTTACTGATCCAAAGTTAGAATTGGTATTAATTCACGGATCTTAACCCAGTTCTTTTTTTTATTTTTCCGTTAATTATTTTATAAAATAACTAAAGTATCTTAAAATTTAGATATAATAGAAGGACTATATCTATTTTCTTAATACTTTTTACATTTCAATAAAGAAATTAGAAAAAGTAACAACTAGGTAAGATCGGTAAAATTAGTACCAATATTTCTACAATAAAAATTACTAATAAAAAATTACAGGTACTCTTTTTATTTTTCTCTCTTCTTTTAATATTTTCTACCAAAAAAAAAATCTCTAAAATGATCTCCGGTGAGTCAAGAGTACAAACGTGTAGGAAGGTCGCTGAGTCAGAGTACAAAGTGTAGGAAGGACATTTCCGGCTTTAACAAATGCAGAGAATCAAAGTAGCTTGTATTCATTTAAGTATGGCATTTATGCAGAACAGTCCTAAACTAAGATACATATAACATGAATGGATAAAGTCGGTTCATATCCCCCGTGACCACGTCGGGTCCGGATTATCTAAAGTAACTCAATATTTGGATTTTGGATTGAGACCGTCCGATTCGAATTCGTCGTTCGAGATAGTCTTGGAATTCGAATTCGTTGTTGGGATGTGTGCGCTCACTTCGCAGATGAATTTTCGCGGATTCAAATCAGACGATCCAAAATCCAAAGATTAGGTTACTTCACTGGATCCTAATTGGACCACGTCACTAGTCAAAACTGGCAAAATTTTGGATTTTATTGAGCTGGATCACATGAATTTTTTTTATAAACTATAATTAAATTTTTTTTTTTTAAGAAACCATGATTATATTTTTTTTTACAAAAACTAGAAGAACCGAAATGTCATTTCGGTCCGTTATTTTTTTTATTCCGGACCGAAATAGCATTTCGGACCGGTCTTCTTTTTGAATTTTTTGTGGTACTGATTTCACAAGTTTTCATATAAAGCCACGAAATCCGAAAATGAGACCGGACCGAAATGTCATTTTGGTCCGGAATAAAAAAAAAATAAAGGACCAAAATGGTATTTCGGTTCTTATGATTTTTGTTAAAAAATAATAATAATGTTGGTTTCTTAAAAATATTTTTTTAATTATGGTTTATAAAAAAAATTCGGATCCCATGTCCCACGTGCCACGTGCCACGTCACTGATCAAAACTGGAATTCGTATCGGCCGCAATAATTCAGAATTTTGAGTTAATGCAGAATGAATGAATATGTACCGTCCGATCCGTGTTGACATAAATATTAAAGGAGCTTGGTGTGTTTTTTACATCGGACTGAATTGGCCCAGGTTACGGCCGAGATATACTAATTCAAATTCAAAGTTAGCATGTTCCAAAACTAGTTTCCATCTCAGAGCAAACTTAGAAATTTGAGGTTAAGGTAGCTGAAATTAAATGTAGTATAATTTTATTATATAAAAAAGATTAAAAACATTGATGTAAGTCAAAATTATAAAATTTAATAGATAAAATTTTCATTTTCAATTTATAAAGAGGTTTAGCCCGTATTTCATGGAAGAGAATTGCTGTGATCTTTCACATTATCCTGAAATTTTTGCCTTTTCAAATCCCGCTGTCGAATTGTTTCGAGATACATGCACTAAAAACTAGTTGTTTCGAGATGAGTGCACATAAAAAAATGGACGGCTAGATTTAGAAAAACAGAGATTTCAGAGTTACTATACCCAAACTTCAAATCGCAGCAGATCCCAATCCCTATTTCATTACCTTTCCATCCACCATTGTCAGTACCGCAGTGAATTCATATCATCTAAGGTACTTCTTAGTCTGAGTTTGAATTCGATCCATTCATTCTATATTGACACAAATTTTAAAACACCTTCTGAATTAAAAAAAAATCGGAATTGACGCCGATTTAAATCTAACAGAACGATTCTTAACTCGCTAGTTACGTTATTTTAGAAATTATGCACTTGTCCCTTCTCCTGCAGCTGCGGTTTTTTGTATACTTTTTTTTGACATAATTTTCATCACAAATCACTAGCCGTGGTAACGATGTGTATTATTAATAATTTAAATTCACAAATGATAAATTTGATCGCGTTTAATCAAAATTGATTTATAGTAAACACATGTATTACAAATCTACAATATGAATTTCAGGGTGACGTTTGATAAATTAATGACAAATGTTAGAATCGGGTTTGTAATAGCTAGCTATAGCTACGCAATAGCTGCGCTATAGCTTTTTCGGACCTCAAAAGCTATAACGCTATTAACCACTTTTCTTTTATAATGATTCTAATAACTAGCTATGGTTGCACTGAACCGTTCAACATGATCCTCATATGACTATGTACTTGCAGACTAGATTTTATATTTCTTAGAATTTTTTTACTAATTTTTAAGATAGGTAGAGAATCACTTGATCTGAAAATTCTGGACCATCCAAAAACAGTGATTTTCTACCTATCTTAAAAAATAGTAAAAAAAAATGAGTCTGCAAGTACATATTCATATGAAAATCATGTTGAACGGTTCAGATCAACCGTTAGAATTTTGAAAATGAAAATATTAATCCGTATTACGGACCAAATCGTACTATGCATAGTACCATAGACTCACTCAAATAACGTTAAAAAAATGTTCTATATAAAAATTAAAAAAAAAAAGAGGGTTTAAATTTAAATGCCTTCATTTTATGTCTTCAACATATCTTTACTTTTTAATTTTTTAATAATAAAAATTTTAAAACTCAAATGTCAATATAAAATTACTAAATGTGATCTCTATTATTTATTCTACACGCACATAAAAAATAACATTTTTTATATTATTTTTATATGAATCAATAAATTGAAAAATAAACATTCATAAATTCATGTTAATGTATCTATACAAGTTTTTTTTTACTAAGTTTTTTTTTTGACAAAGTATTCATGTTGTAAATTAACAAAGTCAAAATATCGTAATCTTTATGTATGCATTGAAAAATCATACAGTTCATATCTAACGGTGTTATTTTGATATTTAATTTTAAAATTTAAATTTATTAGTTTTTAAAAATAAATGCATAATTACATAAAAATGAAACATTTTTTTTTAGGGTTAGTGGAAAGTTTCCACTAAGATATATTGAGATAAAAACGTATTTACAGGGGAGCTACTCGGATCAACTGATCCTTGTAACTATTTAGTAAATCTACATATATGCACTTAGATATTAAAAAGTTCCGCTAATAAAATTAAGAATGCTCCTATTATGCCCAGGTCACCC
Organism: Carex parvula; assembly: GCA_025461045.1. NCBI lineage: Eukaryota > Viridiplantae > Streptophyta > Magnoliopsida > Poales > Cyperaceae > Carex > Carex parvula. Next base: position 20,187 of record JAJGRW010001518.1, read on the forward strand.
CTTTCACTATTGCATCTAACTAAATAGCAACCAATTATATACGTCAAATGAAAACATTTAAACTCTTTTTCTTTTTTTTTAAACTAACTTCTTTTAATCGGATAAAATATTGTACTTATGATAGGTAAAGTATAACTTTATGATAAGGTAAAGAATCACAATTACTTCAAGTTCAAAGTATAACTTTATTGCTAAGAAAGGGAGCCTTATTACACACAACTAAACAAAACTTATCTGATTGGTGGGGATCCAGTTAAATCAAAGTTCAACTTTGAATATTCCATATAGTGGGAGTGCTTCTGGTTGGGAAGTCTTTTTGCCGACATTTTTATTAATATCCAAAGTTAATTACAAATTAATAAATATACCCAGAATCAGTGGATATTTTGAAAAATGTCCAATTCGGCCAGACTCTGGCCGGTTTCCTCCTCTCCAGAAACCGGCAAAAATCTGACCGGTTTCTTCCCCCCTTTTTTTTGAAACACTATGAAGAGCAAGATAATGAAATCTAACGTTGAAAATTCAAATTTTTTGTTTAAATTATTTGTTAGATTACTTCTTTTGATGTATAATTAGCATATTTATACTAAAACACACTATATTACTTGAAATTATGTTGAATTACACTATATTACATTAAATTAAGCTAAATTATGTTAAATTATGTTGAATTACACTAAATTACATTAAATAATTTAAACAAAAAATTCGAATTTAACTATTTTTATAATAAATATTGGATTAAAAGATTTTTTTATCTGAATTTCGAACCTTCCGACTTCTTATACATAAAGTATTTTTTATCATTAGAAGAAAGACTAGTTCTCCGTAGTTTTTTCTTTTGTAAAAACATTCACAGAGACTGTAAAGTCATGAGAGAGAATCAAACTCTCAATTTTTTTATAATCAACAATTGAAGAACTTTTTTCTGACCAACTATGCTATCTTCCTTTCTCTGATTCTCCGTAGTTAACAAATTATTTGTGAATAATTTAGATAGAGTCGTTTCAGGTTCGAAGTGCTTTCGGATTCAGATTTTTCCAAATATACCTTTTGAGTTCGTATTCTAATTTTATAATTCGGTTTACTTGGATTCAAGTCGGGTTATCTAATTGTTGAGGTTGGTTTTCGGTGATATCTTTTATTATTTAACCATGCATTAGGTACATCCTAAGTAAATGTGACAAGTTTGTTGAATTAAAGAACACGTCGTATACTATTGTTTGGTGTTAATTAGGTCATTTTTGAAATATTTTGTATTTCAAATAGTTTTAGAAAATCCTTGTTTCAGAATCACTGGGCTTGGATCATTTTGGTGTTAAAAGGTTTCAGCGGCCAGGATGACATTTTTGAAATATTTTGTATTTCAAATAGTGTATAAATAAATAAAAAATGTTATTTTTGGTTGAATACACATGTTTAAAACTTTAGATGCAAATATTTAAATTTGTATTCCCATTTAAGTATAATTCTACCATTCTATCAAGAAAATAAGAATATAATTTTTATGATTTCTATAATTTACATACAAGAATAATTTTAAATTATCAGTTTGTCGATGTAGAGCATTTTTCAGATCGGCGAAGTTTTGGAATTCTTATTTCACTGTCATTGTCATAACTATACACAACTAGTTCATTTTTTTAGTACATGCATGCCTTATTAATAGGCATTCTTTAGTAAATGTGTAATTTTTTTTATTTTTAATAAAATTTTAAAAATTATCAGTTTGTCGATGTAGAGCATTTTTCAGATCGACAAAGTTTTGGAATTCTTATTTCACTGTCATTGTCATAACTAGTTCATTTTTTTAGTACATGCATGCCTTATTAATAGGCATTCTTTAGTAACTGTGTAATTTTTGTTATTTTTAATAAAATTTTAAAAATTATCGGTTTGTCGATGTAGAGCATTTTTCAGATCGGCAAAGTTTTGGTATTCTTCTTTCACTGTAAGAGTATCTACAATGATGATTTCTTTTAAATTGCTAATCTGATGTGTTAATTGCTAATATATTACCACAATTATTAAATTAGCAAGTTTGCTTTAAAAACAACTCTAAATTAAATAAGCAACTCTAATTAAATTTCTGGAATGAAGTGATTTAGAAATTATGAATCCCTTTAATTGCTAAACTCAATGACGTGGCCCAAATTAATTTAAACGTTTGCTGGAACGCTTGAATATCTAAATAAAATCAGATGGTCCAAACCCGGAAATGATATAAACAAATAATAAGGTTCGAAATAAATTCGATTTAAGCAGTTTCTGTCTAATCCGATTTGGTATTTGAGAATAATAAATGTGATTTTGATGCAACTGTCCATAGTATATATTGTTAATAATTCTTCCAAGGAGAGAGCGTGACCCTTGTTTCTTCAAAAAAAAAAAAAATTCTTCCAAGGAGAATTACAATTTGGTCTAGAGACAAAATGCTGCATTATTTGTGTGGGAGGGTGAGGGTTCGAAATTCAGTAAAAAATTATGTATAGATATTGAAATTTAAAAGACTTAGACTTCCATTCTTTCTAGTTGAAATTTAAAAGACTTAGACTTAGACTTAGACTTCCATATTTCTTTCTAGATATTCAAATTTAAAAGACTTAGACTTAGACTTAGACTTCCATATTTCCTTCTAGATATTCAAATTTAAAAGACTTAGACTTAGACTTCCATATTTCTTCCATATTGAAATTTAAAAAATTATGTATAGATATTGAAATTTAATCCATGAATATCTATATAGCGTAAAGTTGATATAAACTAAAACTCACTTAAAATTATGTGGTTTTAGCTTTAAAAATCACATTATTTCAGAAAATACATTTGAACTATTAATCTTGAATTCTTGATCTATACTTTTTGAAACTACTGTTGGTGTTAGATTTGTTTTCTTTTAAATTTATTTTTGTTAAGATTAAAATTTATTAAAAAAATCTAACACATCCACAACCAAATAATTCATTAGCTAACTTCTTGATCATATACATAACACATTTAACTAAAATAAAAATAAGAAGACAAATGCCTAGTATTTCAAGTAAATCAAAACTAACAGTTTTATTTAGCACAAAATGAAGGTCAAAACTTACAAATTATTCCCAATGAGGACTCAAATTCAAATTTGCAACACTTCACACGGATGACAACACTCTAGTTACTAAACTAAGTAAACTATACGTCTTTTGAAGTCAGTTCGGTGATTTTCGAGATTAAATTGACATTTTTGTAGAAAAGTTTAAAATCATACACTACTAGAATCTGAGTTTTGCAAAGGTAGCACTTACCATTTTCATGGTAGTGAATGGTCCATGTAAAAGAAATTGTTTTTCTGATTTCGGAAAACTATTTACAAGAGTATTCACATGCAAATTCATGATGTCAACCCTTGCAAATAATCTCACAACTATATAATTGCAAATTAACTAATTTAAATTAACTAATTTTATTCATCCAGACAAATATAATTGCAAATTAATTAACTATTATTTATGATGTTATCTCACAGCTAGGCAGTAAGCCTTTCGCCTAATCTGACAACTGGCCCCTCTATGCTTATGGAAGTACCTACATTTGTTTTTCAAAATTTCTGTTAATGCACAACATCATTACCCCTTAATCCTTATTGAAGTTTCATCAAGTATGTTGTTCCTAAAGTCTAATAATAGAAGCTAGTAAATAATAGATTTATTTTCTTTTATAATCTTTAAGCGAATCAAGAAATATATTATTTATAAGAAAGGAAGGTAAAACAAATTCTTTATCCATGTACTTACAACATTTCTCTATATATCGCAACAAATTAAAAAGATGATGAATAATATTTCCACTTGAAATATACTAAATATTAGTGAGCGACTGAGCGGCTAAAACTTATGTCTTCTAATTTTGATCTTCTTAATATATTTTTCTAATTATTTTATCATTTATAGTAATAAACACTGATTTTTTGTATTCAGAAAGAACAAACATATGCTGATATGCCACTGCCTGCGTGCTTAGTCCGCGCACACATCAAATGAAGTGGTTTTTAAGAGCATCTACAATGGTAATTTTTTTTAAATTGCTAATCTGATGTGTCAATTGCTAATATAATTGTTGGGTTGTAGATCAATTTTTAAAAAAACAAATTTGCTTATAAAGCAAACGATTTATTTTGGACATATTGGTACTCTCTCTCTTTTCTATTGGCTCTGACTCCTTTGTCCTCTTTCCTATTGGCTCTGATCCAATTTCTGAAATAGAGGGGTTAAGAAATTAAAAGGAACTTAATTTTTAAATAATGCTTTACAGCTGTTTTTAATTTTTTACAGATTGCTAGATTGGAGATGCTCTAAGTACCAACTACCAAAATACTTGCTTTTGATAAACTCCTACTTTTGGACGCACTAAGACAACACACCAAAGCACCACCATCACTCAATCTTGGTTCTTGGGCTCAACTTATCGCAAATTAAAACACAGCCGAAAATGGCTGAATCCTCAAAATCTCTCTCCCAATCTCACCAGCCCTTCATAATTGCCATGAAGGGCCACCCGGGCACAGGCAAATCTACCCTGGCCCGCGCCCTGGCAAGGGCTCTCGGTCTCCCTCTCCTCGATAAAGACGACATCCGCAATTGCACCATCCCTCTCCAGCACGTCCTCCCGCTTTCCCAGTCCCAACCCCTATTGAACGATCTCTCCTACTGCACACTGTTTGCTGTCGCCCAAACTCAGGCCCGCCTTGGCCTGTCGGTGATACTTGATTCCCCCTTGTCTAATAGATCTCGGTTGGATGAGGTTGTTGCATTGGGTGCGAAGAGGGTGATTGTAGTGGAGTGTCGGCCGGGGGATGAAACAGAATGGAGACGAAGATTAGAGGAGAGAGGGAGAGAGGAAGGAGGAACTCAGGGGCATAAACCGGCGACATGGGAGGAGCTGACGAAGTTGATTGAAGGGTATAATGGTTGTGACGAGTATGATGTTGGGGATATGGTGGAGAGGATTGTCATTGACACGACGGCAGTAGGAGTGTCAATAGATGACATGGTCACCAAAGTGGTGCAGCTTATCATTTCTCTGTAGTAGGCTAGCCTAGTAGCATTTTCCTTTCTTTTTTTTTTGTAGTAGGATTTTCCTTTTATTGCATTAATGGGACAAGAGCTTTTAACAAAGAAGATTGATAAACGCCGTGGCCTGAATTATATAAATTCTCGTTAACAAAAATAATTTTTTTCTTGGTTGCACCCATCTTAATACAGAATGCAACTTATAATAAAAAAGTTCCCTCATAGTAAGTGTTGTAGGGTCTCATTTCCGATTTTTTTTACTATAGCATTTTTAAAAAAAATTCATTACATTGAAATTCATATCAGAGATGAGGCAGTCACGTCGTCCTCTACAAGAATTTTCTTTTTTTTCGTCATGACAAATTGCTGAACATTTTATACATAACAAAAATCAAATTTCGTCATTGTTGTTACGAATAGAAGTTGTTGAATATGATAATTGAATCATTCTGTAATAATAAAAGTGTAGAACTATTGACAAAATCATAAATTATAACAGTAAAAAATTAAAAAAAAATTCCAAATGGACAAGCAAACAAGCTTTCATTTGCTAAACAAAAATAAATAAATAAATAAATGGCACGACTGCAGCATCTGTACTATATAGATGAATACGAAAATTTCGTTGTTATGGATTCATTTTTTTAATGCTACAGAAAAAAAATCGGGTGTTATTTTGATGTATTTAAAGTAATTAACCTACACAAAATAAAAGCCTTCTTACTTTTCCTGCAAACAGTCCAACCACAAACTGATAAGAGTGAGGCCATGGTGCTATGCATAGCACGGATGACTAGTGTACTACAGTTCAATATGGTACTTTTTAAAATTCTAACGGTCGATCCGAACCGTTCAATGTGATAACCATATGAATATGTACTTGCAAACTAAATTTTATATTTTTTCGAATTTTTTTACTATTTTTTTAGATAGGTAGAAAAATCAGTGTTTTCTGAAAATACCATCCAAGCCGTAGTACACTCAACTGATAATAGACATTTCAACTTTTTTACTGTAAAATACCATCCAAAGGTATCAGTTTCATTTATTGGCAACGCACGCTTCATGAAAGAATCATTACTATACCAATTTATAGAAAAGCAACACAACACAGAACATGAGAAAGATTAAAGTTTGATCTTAATTTAAATTCTCTACAAAGAAAACTAAGTCTAGTACTCCAAACTGTCAGTTGCGCCAAAAAAACCGCCCAAAGACTAGCTCAACTACTGCTCTATAGAATACCCCCGGGCCCATAACACATGGCCCAAGGCAACAGCAATAAAAGAAAAGAGCATGTACAATGATGTTTCTTGAAGAGAACAAAACACAACAGAAACACAGTTATATGTACACCAAGACATTAATTGATGATGTCAACTTTCACTCTACATTTTGGATGTCACCCATCATAATACGGTTACTTACCACACTAAAGCCTAGCACTGATGGGTTTACCTTCTTCCCTTTCTTTGTCTTCTTCTTACTGGCAGCATCAGATTCCCTTGCAGCAGTCCCGCTAAAATTTGTACCACTGACGCGTGCCGCTCCGGCACCAGCACTCGTACCAGCAGTACTGGTACGTGCAAGATTGGCTTGAAATGCCATTTCCAGCACATCAGATGAGAGAAAGGATTTGTAGTTCAAGAATTTGTCGATAAACTCGTGCTTCGGGTCGAGGGAACCAATGTTTTCTCTTAGGAGCATCTCAGCCTCACTAGAAGATTGTTTTATACAGAACTCCAAAAAACTCATATCTGAATGCACAGAAAAGTAATAATCATGCACGAGTTAAGAAGTTTAGTATAACACTAAAAACAAAAAATTATCCCTCTCGGTCCCAGATTATACCATGTAGTCCATCAGAGACATTAACTTTGTACTGTATGAATCTAAATGCAGATAATGACAAGCCTATTGTGTTAAGCTCCTTGCATATATAGAACACCCCCTCGCCCGGTGGGAAAGAAAAAATGGTCAACGAGAAAAAAATGAATTGAATTCTTACCAGTGGTACCAGTAAGCCGAGTCCACTCACTATCACACCAGCTCCTGAAGTCAATTGCCTCTGCACAAGTAATAAATGGGATAAAAAAATGTCATCGAAAATATACTAGCCTGAAATAAACTACCATCATGAATAAAACATTTAGTATCCTGCCTCAATAATTTTAATCAATACCATGTCATACGATTATAAAAAAAATTGCTGATGATCCATCATGCTTAGATAGGGGTGAAAACATAGTGGATAATATCCGATCCGTATTCAAAAAATTAGATATGGATATCCGATATCCGATATCCGAATATCCGTGTGGATACGGATACGGATACGGATATGGTTTTGAGTTCTAATTATCCGTACCAGAATAGTAGATATATAATATATTGTTTAATATATATTATAAAAAAAAATATGTTATTAACCATTATAATTAGATAAATTTTATGAACTTTGCTATTTTTTAATAAATATCCGATCCGATCTGTATCCATCTAATATCCAATTATCCGAAAATAAAAACAGATATGTGTATGGTTTTACCACTATGCACTCCGTATCCGATCCGTTTTCACCCCTATGCATAAATCCAGTATAGGTGAAGAATGATATCACATTTTTTAGGGTCTTTTACCTGATCGCTTAGTAGCTTCATCAACTCTTCCTCCTTTAGAAACAGATTGTGGAATAGGGACAGGAACCTTCCCGCTGGCCTTCTGACGACTTGGAGCAGGAAGAACTAATTCATCTCTTGCAGAGCTTCCCTTGGCGCCTCTCCCAGTCTGAGTTGTCAGGCTTGGGAACTCCAACCTAATCAGAAATAAAAATAAATATATACACACATATGAGAAAAATGACTATTTTTGTAAAGAAGCTCACAAAACATACTGCTTCGAAGAATCTTGCTTAGGGTGGGTCAAGTGGACCCCAGAAGAAATCTTCCTCAGTCTTGGCCTTAGTCTGAGCAGAAGACCCTGCACTGATCTGCCGTGGGGACGGCACTGGTAGAGGTGCCACCTTAGACGGAGACGATCCATAAACATTCCAAGTAGAACCACCAGCAGTCCCACGGCTTTGCTGCACCTTAGTAGGAGCCACAGCCTGTACTGGGCCCACTGGCATTGATACAGGCACCTTTTCCTGTTCCTTCTGTATTTGCTTGAAGGAAGCTTCTTTTGAAGCTTGCCAGAGTCACTAGACCATGCTGGTGCTGCGATGGACGAATCGCCCTTGAAAGGCAAGAAATCACCAAGCGATGGGCCTGGAGGTGCGGCGGGTAGTAACTCTTCTTGCTGTGTTGTCTGACGGGTCAGACCAGTAAAAGAGCTACCATTAGCACCACCCTTGTTCTTTTCATTAGTAGATACATCCAAAGGAACAGGTGTTGCTTTTGCATTCAAATTTTTCACTTTTGATTTCTTGCGGTTCTTTTTCGACTCCTTGGCTTCTATGAAATCATCATCATCAACCACTACTTGTGCTGGTGCAGGTAAGGGTTGTGATATGGGAGAGGGGGAGGGCGGAGTTGTAAATTCTTTACTGTTGCCAGGATCTTTTTTAACATCCAACGACTTAGTACGCACCTCCTCAACCAACACGTCATTCACTGCTCCCTTCTTGCCCTTCGCAATTGGGGGGAAATCCGACATAGGCACAGTAAGTACTGTTGCCGCAATTGGTGGGAACTCTGAAGTAGTATTGGCCCAAGGAAGTGAAGATGTCACAGCAGCAGCAGTGGCATTTTCAGACACCAACAGGGCCTCCCTTTTTGCACGCAATGCCTCCTCAGCCTGTATTTCCTTCAGCGATTTGGGTCTCAACCCGGGTGTGGGTTTCCAGACCCGGCCTGAAGAAATAGCCTGATGTGTATCAGAAAAGGCAGGGAGCTCACTTACCTCTAGTTTGAGTTCAGCCCTATACAGCTCAGAGTCTGTCTCTAAGGCCTTTGTTGCTGGTACCGACTCAAACTTTTGTAAATCAGTTTTCATCATTTTGAGCAACAGGCTTGGACCAGGTAGAATCCAAGCCTGAACTCTCAGCTTCTGTGCCCTGTTTAGCTGATGCACCTTTCTTTGAGCTCTTTTGCTTTCTTGACTTCTTCTCTGAAGCTTTTTTCGTGTCAGTTTTCATATCCTTTGTTAAACCACTGTCATCGAGCAAGCCCGGCTCGGTTTGCTCGGGATCATAATCAGCATTTCCGCTAGAGATCTTCATGTTATCAATATGTGCAGTGGTGTCACTTGGCCCCCAGAAATCATCATCAGCAGACTGTTGGATTGCATCTAGTGGAGCTTCAAAGGCTTTAGTTTCATCTGTAGGTTTATCTGCAGCAACAGGAGGCACATTCCAACTGTTGGTGACTGCTACAGGATCCAAAATCTGATGAGGCAGGCTTAAAGGTGAAGGTGAAGCTGGCACCTCCTTTTGCATCTGGGCTGCAACTTGCGGAACTTGAATCCCAGAAAAACCAGCTCATGTAACTGTGGATCTACCATAGGAACAGTTGTGTGCTTAGGCAAACCCACATGCGAGAGAAGCTGCTGTTGCTGCTGCAGGCTGACCTGCGAGAATAACTGCTGCTGCTGTTGCAAAATTAGTTGCTGTTGTCCCAGCTGCTGATTGCTGCTGCTGCTGCTGCAAAATTAGTTGCTGTGCTCCAGTTGCTGCTGCTGCTGCTGCTTAAGCAACAAGAATTTATCCATAAACGAGAGTTGTGCAGGTGGGGCAACTGGAGTTTGTTGCAACTGCATTTGGGTCTGCAAGTAGTGTTGTTGGAGCAAACCCAGCAGCTGTGGGTCCTGTGGTACCTCTGAAAAAAGATGAGGCCCCAGTTGTGGCAATTGCAGTTGCTGATTTTGCGGCGGTAACAACCTTGACGACATCTGAGGACTTGCATGCAGGTTTGGTTGCATGGGAATTGCACCTTGAGGGTTTTGACCTTCATGTTGGTTTGACCACAGAGGGAACCCTGGTGTAGGACCTGGTGCTGCTGCTGTGACTGGTTTTGCATGGGTGATTGCGGTGGTTTATCAGATGATGATTTTAGCATAGATAGCAAGTCAACCTTCTGCGGTAGCACTTGCCGGGATGAATCATCCATTGGGGAAGAAGTTTAGAGAACATGCCAGTGGTACTAGGTACTGTGCCTTGCTTTTGAGAGGGGGATAGTATTGGTAAATGATCACCCCCAGGCCAGTGCTGACCTGAATTTGGTACAGACTTCTGTTGCTCCAATGACAACTTCTGTGCTAGCAGGTAGTTTATATCTGTCTCAGCATCTCCTGCAGATGGTACAGGCACTCCACCAAAGCTATTGCCGCCATATTCTCTAATACCTATTTTCAAGGGAACTCTACTTAACAACGTTTTAAAAAGGAACATTCTCATGGGTAACCCTGCAAAATATAGAAGGGAACCTTGGGAACATTTATTAATTTACAAGGGTACATCCGGTTTCCCAGAATTTACAAAATAAGACAGGCCACATTTTGCAAGGTCAAACGACATTTTAAAATTCTGATCAGGAGTGCAAATAAAACCGACACAAGCTAAACTATTCAGTCTCATCACCATCTTTAAAGATTGAAAATAATAGCACTGAAGGGGAAAATCACAGAAAAAACAACAATCACCTCGAATGATGGACACATTATCACTTCCAAGCCCGCCTAATTTACTAGCCATAAGTGATTCCATGAACCGGTTTTGTTCCTCTACAGCATGAGTTTGGCTAGGCGCACCGATCTGTGCCCCCCCAACCATACCGACAGCTACAGCACCTTCATCACTCGGCTTGGCCCCACCAAACCCTGGTGGAGGGCGTGCCTTGGCTTTTAAATGCGGCATCACATCCCCAAGTTGAACAAAAGGAGCGTCGTCCGGCGCATCCTGAGGCCGCACCAGGAGATTAATACCAAAGAATGATGCCTCAAACCAGCCTATGATATCAGCTCCTGAAAAAGGACCCTGTATCTGGCCTTGCGGGTCTTTGTAGAGCAATGAAAGATCTTCTGGGGAGGTAAGGGCCATTTGTTGCATATTTCGTGAGAATACTGGCCTATTGGAACTTCCAGGGCTCCTCAGCATGCCAGCTAGACCAGGTTCATTGGAGAGATCCACCAAGCCATGCCTCTGGTGCCCAACAGAATTAGACCTTTGGTGGCCGAAAGTATGTGGATCCCCAGTTGATGCCTCCATGGTGCTTTCAATTCCACCTAAAAAATGAAAGCAAAAGGTGGGGGGATTTTAACAAATCATTTTGGAAAATATACTAAGGTTCATTGTGAGATGAAACAATGACAATCAAAATCTTCTTATCAATCTGTTAAGACTATACGAAGTAGCTCCATGAAAAATGGTATATAAAAACCAAATAACAAGTTTAGAAAGAGAAAACTAGGTCTTGCCTTCTGAATTTGGTGTGTTGTCATGGAAAGAGAATTGGTGCCTTAGATGAGGTCCTGTCTTTTGCTCGGGCCTACGATTGGTACTCTTATCGTAGTCGTCCTCCATCCAAAGCGGCAGTTCCTCTGCAGAAAAATAATAAAGTTAAAACAAAAAATTATAACAAACCAATACCCACTAATAGAAGCTGGATTCCCAGACCTGTCTTGGCTTTGTCAGCACTTCTTCCAAGGGACGTATCTTTCGGTTGATGCAAGCCAGTGATGTCCCCCTTGTCAATTCCTTTTAACACCATCTATTGAACACCAACAATACTGAGGTTAGTCACTGTGTGCACTATTCTTTATTTTCCTTTAGAACATAACATATTAAATTTGGGTGTATGACAATGCTCAACTAATCCTCACAACAAGCTTAGAGAAGATTGCATGATAACATATTCCCCCAGGGTGATTTTAGCTTTATATGGACTTCACGATAGGTAAAAAGATAACTAAAGATGATAAGGGGATTGAATTGCAAGACTGCTTATAAAGGGTATCAGCCACACAAAATAAACAACATTTCTACAGTGGTGAATGTAAACTTACCACTTCTTCAGTAGTAGGGGCTGAAAGCGCAAATGGCTCAAACGGCCCCTCAGTCAGTGATGCCACTTCAGTAAATTCAGTCACAGTTAACTTAAAATTCTTCACATCAGTCGTTCTATACACATCCAGCAATTTCATCCTACTGTATCTCGTTGCCCCAGCCTCCCCACCAGGCCCACTATCAGATTTATCAGATAGCACCCCTCTCTGGTACGGCCTAGAGCCAAACCTTCCTCGCGAAGCAGAAAATGTACCAGGCGGACCTCCATTTTCACGGACCTCACCCCTACCACCACCCCTTCCATGCCCAAACATACCAGTACCCGTTGGTTTGTTGTGCGGGGTGCGTGCGGGTAATGGAGGATCCATCGCCTCACCCCTGCCACGTACACTAGGCTTCCAAGCCCGTGTCTCGCGATACTCCTCTTTCTCTGGATCTTTTTCATGGTCAGTGTCTCTGACAGGATCGGCCGACTTATCACGCAGCTCACGAGGCTCATTGCGCTCACGTCCTCTATCATCTGACGGGCCCCAGCGGTTGGTCCATTTGCCCTCACGGTCCTTGGCTTCAACGAGGTTTGAGTTGGCATCCCTCCAGCGGGTAGGGGCCCGACGGCCAACCGTGTTTGTCTCACGCTCATCGTCCAACGAGACCCACTGTCAGGGTGAGGATGATGGTGGATTGATGGCCTAAAAGGCTCCTGTTTTTTTGCGGGTTCATCAGGGTTGGTGTCATGGTGGCTCAAATCCTGGAAAAACGAGGACAATAAAACTAGAAGATATGGAGAAAAAAATAATAAAAGAAATTCATCATTTTGGTCAGTTACATAGAAATCGTGACAACAGTATTTCTCCTCACAAGTGCCTGAATAGTATCAAATCAGCCAATGGATGCAGTTCTGTCCACACAAGTGCCTGAATAGTATCAAATCAGCCAATGGATGCACTAAAATTTTACATTCTTCAAACTTTTACTTGTTTTGAGTAAGTATTTCTCCTCCAAATACATGACAGTCAGGGGAATTCTAAAGATATAGTGGAATTACAAATTTACCCTGTTCCCAATCTTGTCACCATGCTTTGACAGGAGCCACTGAGGAGAAAGGGGAACCTCATTCTCAGGTCCTGGCTTCTCTACAAGATCAGAAAAGAAACACATAAGAACTACCCTCTTGAAACAAGCAAAAAGATTGAGTTCAATTAGAAATTAAAATGGACTATCAAAAGATTTTTCATTTGTCATATACTCATATTCCAACCTCATTTGGAAACTACAATTGTAAATTAAGAAAGTTTTATTTTTCACTCCTACACAGTTCACTTTTGGTTGCAATCACCTGTGGAGACCAAGGAGCACAGCACAAGCTAATACAACCTAGACCTTCATTGAGAATTAGAAGTTCGTAAAAATTACTCAAGAACGACAATAGAGCTATCTCCACTCCACAATCCTAGGTTACATCTAACCCAATCAAGAATACAAACCCTGAGCACTGGACCAAATGTTACACAAATTTCACACTCAAGTTCAGCAAGATTAACTAACTCTACAATACCGTCGCCAAACTAGAGATTTTAGCTCAAATTTGAAATCTACGAAAGCTAGTGAAAGGGATGCTCTTTCTTTCACCTTTATAGACGTGCGGCGGCGGATCCACGGCGAGGTGGCGACGCTGCTCGGCGGCATTGGTTGTCGTGTCGTTTGTACGGTCAGCCATGGCGATTCACAAAAAACCCTAGCAGAATCTCTCTTTACCTCTCAGTTGTCTTGTGCGCAGGAGAAGAATAAGAGAAAATTGAGGCGTGTATTAAAAGGGCTTACGGACCAGCGATTTGATGGACACTCCCGGTCCGTAAGGATGAAAACCATGCGGGGCCTACTAGTCAGAAGAGAGTCAACGTTTCAAAATGGTGTACTAAGAGTAGATTATAGATTGTGCGTGCAGCGAGAAAGAAGGGTGATTGCTCCCGGTTCATATAGGTAATAATGCGAACCTAGACTCGTAAATCATAATTCATAAAGACCTATTTTTTTATTGATAGGAATTTAAAAACAAAATTTTAAGAAATGGAATGGATAAGACTCGTATAATACGAAGGACGTTGTAGATCATGGTATTCGAATAATAACGTAGGAAGTTCCGTAAACCAAAATAAATAAATTATATTTCGGATGCGATACTTTAAAATGTTTGGGATAAGAGAAAAAAGTGTTTGAATTGTTTAAAATTGAAGCATGTATGGGCGAGAAGTAATTTAGAAATTATATAGCAATTTATTTTGATTCTTGATTGTAATTTTTTATCACATAAGAGAAGATTTAAGCATCCATGCAATAAAAGAGTGTGCAACGGGTTAATTACTAGAGAAAGAAAATGCGGTGGGGCTATACCTCCAAAAGAAAACAAAAACACATACAAATTGAAAAAGAAAATAGAGGAGGCGCGCCGACTTAATATGCGTACATGGAGAATAGATGAGAAGAAAAAATCAGGAAAGTCTTTAAACAAATATATTTTTTCTTTTATTCCGGACGTTATAAAGTATGTCATCGAAGTTTTATCTTAAACTATAACGTCTGAACCGAACGTCATAATCTACAAAGTTTTTCTATATTTGTTCAAGGGCCATAATCTACAACGTCTTTCTCTAATTCGAGATTTCTGAATATCTATCTCATGTTTTATTTTACTATTTTGCAATTCCTATTTACAAAAAAATCGGTCATAAATACAATTGCAGATTATCATAATCGGAATCGTAGACCAAGAGCAGCTAAGAGTGCATTCAAGGATTGAGCAAGGCTGGGTGCCCACAGGTCCACAGCCACAGAGCACGTTAGCATGATTACTAGGAATCTTGACCAGGGAGCTGGGAAGGTAGATAGGCGCCGCGTGTAGGTCTCGTCACGAAAGGGCCTCAGACAGAAATCCACCGTTGATTTGTACTGGATTAGCAGATCGGACCGTTCAGTGATTTATCCTCATAAAAAAGCGCAACCCTAGTGGAAGTTCCCAGGTAGACGCGGTGCTTGGACTTCAATTCTACTTCGGTGAACTCTATTTCGGACTTGGTTGGAACTTTGAACAATGGTAAATTGGTAATTGATTAAAATAAAAGCGTATGATAAGCGGACTTGATAAGTGATAACTACTCACCTCTCAAACTCCAATAATTTTTGACCAACAAAATGTACCCACCATCTATTACATAATGGAAATTCATCTATGAGTGAGGCTACGGTGCTATGCATAGCATGGATTGGGTCCGTGCTACGGCTCAAAATTTTACTTTCAAAATTCTAACGGTCAATCCAAACCGTTCAACATGATTATAAAATGAACTTGTACATGCAAACCAAATTTTACATTTTTTTCGAATTTTTATTATTTTTTCGAAAATCACTTGATCTGGACATTGTGGACCATCCAAAAACAGCCTATCTAAAAAAATAGTAAAAGAATTTGAAAAAATGCAAAATTTGGTTGTAAGTACATATTCATTTTATAATCATGTTGAACGGTTCGGATCGACCTTTAGAATTTTGAAAAGTCAAATTTTAAGCCGTAGCACAGACTCTATCCGTGCTATGCATAGCACCGTAGCCTCACTCTTCATCTATTGTAACAAAATATATTTATTTATTTTACTTAAACTAATTATTGACAATTATTTAATAATTTGTTCGGCTTATTTTCAAACTCCTCATAATGCACAAACATATGTTGTAAAATATATATTGATGTTTTAAATTTTCATACTTATTTTCTAAATCATTTCAAAAGGTTATATTTATCTATCACATAATGGATATTAATATTGCAAATAGATGGTTATTTTTAATTAGAAGTATTAAATAATCAGACCGGGGACATTTTATTTCGTATGTTAGCAACCTACAATTTAGAACAGTCAATAGCAAGTCTAGAAACGACAAAAAAAATAAAATCTTTTTTGTAAACTTGTAATACATTCTCATCATTTAGATTTGATCGCTTGCTACCTTAATTATCTAGAGAAAATATTCACACATGCTATTCTATTATTAAAAAACAGTACGCAGAAGAGCAATTTAGGAATAAACATTGTATGATTTTCGAACTTCATTGTAAAATCAACAAAAAATTAATATATAAATAAAGTTTAGAAGACTAACATAATGAATTAATTATTTTACATTAACTAGTTCACGAGAATATAAAAATAAATGTAAAGAAGTCAGTTCATATGTATACTATTTTTTTTTTCAAATCGGACCGAGTGTGATTGGGTCATCTTTTATGTTTCTGAAAGGCCAACTTTCATTGTTTTTTACTTTTTTTATAACAATAAATTTATGTCGTGCTATTACATCTCATAATTCATTTTTCATATTTTCTAGAATGACTTAAAGTCAAGCCTTTAATTATAAATTGATGTCCATAAAAAATTTCAATCCGGTATTTCGAATCTACGCCAAAGGTTGGGTCTCTCTGTATATTTTAAGATAGATAATATATTTTTTTTAGGAAAAGTTGGAGCTCAATATTTTTAGTAGGTATATTGACACCACACACATTTATATTAACACAATATTTAAAAAAAAAAATTAATGTATAGACAATTTTGATCCTCTTTAAATATCTTTCGCTACTATATTGTTTCATAATGTAATTAATATAGTGATCATTAATTAATTATTTGATTTCCATAAATGATAGATATTTTTTTTTCCTTTTTTTTGTTATTTTGCATTGGGGAGTGTTATTTTCATATCAGTAATTGTAATATTGAGTGCTAAGAGAAATTCTCTTAAAATATCTAATTTACCCTTTATTTTTCTCTCTTACATATGTCTAATTAATTGATAAAGTTAATAAGGAAAAGTTAACAAGGAATGTTTGTTCTTCTGAGATAAAAATATATATTGTATTTTAACAGTAACCTAAATAAGAAAAGGTACTAACCGCTACAGTCATACCTATCAAGTTATGTCGATTTCTGTTAATACAAATCTAACAGTGACTTAAATTTGATGAATTTATATTTCAAGCACAATATTTAGAACAAATTGCATTTTTTTGGTAAACAAGTCCTAAGAATACATTTAAAAACAAGTTATGTTACAGCATCATTTGTAATTTTGCAGTACACCTCCCAAGATTGCTACACGCATGAACCATTAACAAGTGGAATTGTCCAACCGATACTATAACTGGTATTAAAAATCTCATCTCATTGTTCTCAAAAAAAATCTCATCCTGACTTTTACACCATGAGCATTAACTATGAATTGTAAAATTGCCCAACCAGTACTTCCAACCGGTATGAATATCCAAGTATCATGTTCAGAAAAAGATCCTGGTACATTCAATCGATACTGAAACCAAATGATTTTAATCCGATCTTAAAAAAAACAATGCCCAGAAAAGAACCCTGCCATCTGAATTTAAGCCGATCTTTCCAAAAATGATTCTTGCCAGCCGAGATGATCTAAATCATTATACCAGTGCTAGGTCATCAATACCTTGCTAGAAAGACATTAGGAGTTTACACAGCCTCCCAGCAAAAAAGAGGAGTGAAATGACATTTTTCACTTAAAATGTCATGCATGAAACTGTCTTTGGGCAAACGCTTGTAAGAGAACGACCGAACGACCCGCTAGATTATCTTTGCAGATTTTTGCTTTTGCATTGTATTTTTTTTTTTTTGAGATTGCAACAAGGTTGGGGTTATTTTGCCAAAAGAAGAAAGAATTTGCCTTAACG
>JAJGRW010001519.1:0-27672 GCA_025461045.1 Carex parvula
TAGATTACACTTGGCAATCTATTAATTAAATATGTAGCGGTAATAACGGCATCAGACCAATAAGTTTTTGGAACATTGTTTTGAAATAAAGTACACGAGGTCATCTCGAGTAATGTCTATTTTTTCTTCGGATACACCATTTTGTTGGGGATGTATAGACACCAGTTGTTTGTGTAGAAATTCCTGTTCCTTTAAAAAAATTTGAGAAATTTTGGTTTACAAATTCCGTTCCATTATCGGATCTAAATATTTTAATTTAGCCTTGTATTGATTTTCTATAAAGTTATAAAAATCTAGAACTTGTGAACATACTTCACTCTTATCTTTTAATAAATATAACCAAGTTGTTTTTGAAAAATCATCGATAAATATAACAAAATATTTGTATCCATTAAAAGAGTTAATTGGGGTGGGTCCCCATACATCCGAGTGAACCAAATCAAAAGGTTTCTCACTTTACAACTTGATAATTTAAACGGTAACCTAGTATGCTTTCCTAGCTTACAAATTTCACAACTACTATTATCTAATTTTGAAAAATTAAAAAGACTCTTTAAAATCTTGTCAGAAGGATGTCCAATTCTTCTATGCCAAATTGTACTCAATTCTTCATTTTTGGTAGTGTTGAAATTGAATTTTTCTTCATTCAAAAAATAAGCCCATTTTCTAGAAATCCTTCACCAATCATAATCTTGGTTATCCGATCCTGAAAAATCACATTGTTTGTTAAAAAGATGAGTTCACAATTTAACTCATTTGTGATTTTACTAATGGATAATAGATTTGATGAGCAATCCTTTAAATACAAGACATTTGAATTAATTTTGAGAATATAGTTATTGAGCCCTCTCCAAGAATTTCCATTTTTTCACCATTCGCAACCGTAACGAATTTTTTTGTTTCATACCTTTTAAAATTGGTCAATAAATTTTTATTTCCAGTCATATGATCTGTTGCACCTGAATCCAATATCCATCTAAAATTTTTTGGTAAAAAAGATAAATTAGCAACACAGATCATACCAGAGGTCTTTGGTTTTTCTTGTTTCTGGTTCAGCAGCATGGTTAGTTGTTGGAGAAGCTGCCGCATGGGATCCGAGTTAGATGAAGAGGCTCCAGCGGTATTAGTCGGTTCGGGTTCCTCTCTTCTTTCCGCTACCAGACCCGATCCCCTTTGATACCCTCTTTCGCCTCTGTCTCGCTCCCGCTCCCAGCCGCCTCTCTCCCCCTTTCGATCATCGGCTCCCTTCTTGAGCCATTTTGGTCGGAGGTGAGGATGGAGGAACCAGCATTGGTCCTTGCGGTGACCCTCTCTCCGGCAGTGGTCGCATTTTACCCCGGTGTTGTCTCTTCTCACCTCCGGCCGAAAATTAGGGTTAGGCTTAGCCGTGACTGCGAATGCCTTTGTTTCAGTATTTTCAGAGAGTTGTTGTCCCATTACTTCCCTTCTTGTTTCTTCTCTATCAATCATGGCCGCCACCTCATCTGAGGAAGGCAACTCGGCAAGTAATAGGATCTGTGATCTCACGACCTCATAGGAGGAGTCGAGGCTTGCTAAGAACTGAAAAATTGCGTCTTGTTCTTCTCGTTTTTGGATTTCAGAGAGGTCAGCGGTTGGGGGCCGATACACCCTAAGTTCATCCTTTTTCTTTTGAAGGTAACCATACAACTCCATGGCTGATTGACCTTGTTGCTGTTTTGCTTGTTGATAATCTCTTTGAATTTGATAAATGTGAGAGTAATTTTTTCTATGGCCGTATAATTGTTCAGCTGTTTCCCAGATTTCTAGTGCACTGTCTTTATAGGAGAGCAAATCAGCTACCTTTGGCTCCATTGTAGCCAGTAGCCAAGTGATGACTGTATGATCACTTGTTTTCCATTTTGCTAGCTCCCTTTTTTCGGGTTCAGTAGGTGGCTCTGATAATTTTGGGATTGTGTGATCCTTTTTGATATGGTTGGTTTTTTCTCGGCCGCTTAAGGCAAAAGTGACTTGCCTTGCCCATAAATGGTAATTTTTACCACTTAGCATTACCCCTGTGAGTTTTTCATGATTCTGTGCCATCGGAAATTTTTTGGCTTTTGCTGGTACAAACCCTCACTGCTGGTATGCTTGTTTGTTGGTGTTGCGATTTTCTGGCTTTTTCTGTTGAGAACCAGCACTACTGGTATGCTGGTTTTTCTGGTTTGCTGATGTTGTTGGTTTCTGGTTTTTGCTGTTAAAAGACAGCACTATTGGTATGCTGAATTTTTGGTATTGCTGAGTTGCTGTATGCTTTTGCAGTTACTGGTACTGCTGCTGAATTTTTCTTGAGTCAGGATTTTAATCCTGCTCTGATACCATGATATTTTTTGATATGAAAACAGAGAGCAAAAGATGAAGAGAAAAACTGATTTTCTTATTATCTCTTGATATTGTACAGTGCTCTATATATAAAAGAAGAGGAAATATAGCTGTTGGAGAATTAAAACGGTAACTTGCCATATTAAGGAATAAAGGTTGAGTAACTTTATAACCAAATTTAGTTGCTCCCTTTATTTCTTATTTAGCCTATGATGAACAAAACCCGTTAAGGGTATTAAACCCGTTAAGGTCTGAGGCTTATTGTCCCTAATACTATCTATTTTTCTACAGACTGAATTTCATTAATTAAGACTGAGAGGACATATAACCAACATCAATTCTTTAGCCATATTGTCACTGATTTAATTATACAAGAACCGACAAGATTACTAAAGGTTTATATCATTTTTTAATTAAAAACAAGTTTACAACTTGCTGTTCCCTTACAACACACACCTTGCAATTTAATTAAATTAAACCAGCAAGTAACAGCAGAGTAAGCTTCTGCACTAAGACCTATAACACCAATTCAAATCAATCCCTATCAGCTCCTCGACAATACAAACTTCAGTAGTACATAAGCCATAGCATTTGCCAGTTGAGTTCCTTGGTAGATCCTAACATTTCGCTGTCTTCATAATTACCTTGAGGCCCATAGAATCCAGGTGATCCATGTCATCTCCTTTACCCTACGGCCTGTGATTGCTCCCTCCCAGGATGCTATCCAAGTGCATGTACCATGGATGCTAGTTGAAGACTGCATTAGTTGGAATCCTAACTTACATGATTGTATCTACCCAACGTGCACTGCATATGGCCATCGGAAAAGTAGATGAAGTGCTAACTCCATTGGGCAACTACTGCACATTACGCATTCCAGGTTGCATTCGATTCGTCGCCTTCTCAAGACATCGTGAGTGAGGATTTTCCGGTTCAGTGCTAGGTAGCCAAATACTTTAACTGTTCGTGGGCATTTTTGCGATCATAGTTTATCAAACTTCCAAGCGTTCTTGGCTGCACCTGTTAGCATATAGAGACTGACTTTCTTGTGTATACAACATTTTGCTCCCAATGCCACCTCAGTAAGTCTTCCCCACTCGTGAGATCAATAACATGGCCATTTGGCCAATCCTGCATGAGTTCTCTTATCATCGGCACAGATTCTGCAAGCGATATGTTTTGTCGTGCCGGCCTTTGTAAACCGTCTCTATAGCTCCTGAGTGGCAGTCCCTTCCAACTACTAAACCAAAACGGGATGGATCTCTCCTATCCCACTTCCCACTCTGTAGACCAGTAAAATAGAGCCTTGATCATTAATAAACGAGACCTGAAAAATTAGCCCCTCGTTGACAATAGCTTGATTTGTAGAAATCCGCCTCAATCTCGTAGCGCATAGTTTCCATAGTGCCGGCTGGTCACTATATAGTCGCCACCACCATCGCAACATTGATGAAATTTTTTGAAACTCTAAATGTTATTCCCAATTCTCCAAACGGTTATATACTACTGGAAATTGATTAGTGCTTCATTTCATTATTAGTTAACATGGATTAGTACTAATACAGATTTGGTTATACATGTTAATGCAGATGGTGGAAAACCCTAAACATTGGTGAGAACCTAAAATATGCACGAGAACGTTTATTAGAGTGCTATTTCATTTTTGTTTTGCCACTATATTTTGAGGCTGAGTATAGCCGTGCACGGATAATTTATGGCAAGTTTCTTGCCTTGGCAACAATTATGGATGACACTTTTGATGTGTTTGGCACATATGAAGAATGCAAGCTTCTAAATGATGCAATACAGAGGCAAGCTATTCATTTTACCTGTGATAAATATGTTTTATTAATTCACAGACTGATTTTTTTAATGTAAATTAATTGACAGTTAATTTCCATTCCTAATTTTATTTAGTATCAATTGCTTGCAGGTGGGATGAAAAAGCAGTGGATTTTCTACCGATGTACTTGAGGAACTTCTGTTACCAATTCATTAAGACAGTTAATAATTTTGAGGATGAACTAGAGCCTAGTGAGAAGTACCGTATGCCGTACATTGTAAAGTCGGTATGGTAAGATGTTTTTCATATCTTTTGCTAACTCTGCATTATTGAATTATTTATTTACATGAAAAATTAATTATTATAAGTAACATATAAACAATGATTTTTAAGAGTGTAGAAACCAGATGTGTTAATGTTGAGATTTATGTTGAGATGTATGTTTATTGCATTATATAGAAACTATAGAGTCTGTTAGTTTAAGCTAGTTGTGTCACATTAATTTTGTTTTAATTTCTTGAGTTATATTTTGTAGCGCCAATTATGGTGCAAATTAGTTTTTTAGTAAGAAATTTTCTGTTTTGGTAGCTATGAATATGGCGTGGAGGAAAAATGGAAACCACAACATATTTGTAAGCTATTTTTAGGTAAGTATATCTTTGTAATAGAAAACGCTCATAAAAAGGAAAAAACCCAGAAAATGGAGTAGCAATTTTTCAGCACCACAAATCTTCTCTCTTTTTCTGTGTTTCCTGGTGTGATTCTGACATTTGGTATCAGAGCCAAGGTTAGAGAAGGGAATGGGTGATACTGGTGAAGAGAAGAAGATACAGCCGCCTAAAGCAATGGCGAGAGTAGGTGGTGTGCCAATCCAGTACCCTATGCTGAACGATGCAAACTATGGCCTGTGGGCTGTAAAAATGAAGATCATCTTGCGCGCACTTGGTGTGTGGGAGGCAATAGAGGGTAAAGCACCGATCGAAGAAGACAAAGATCATGGCGCCCTAGCTGCGATCTCCCAGGCCGTGCCGAATGCTGTAATGATGGCAATTGCAGAGAAGGAGTCGGCAAAGGAAGCATGGGAGGCTATCAAGGAGATGAGTGTAGGAGAGGATCGTGTCAGAAAGGCAAGGGCACAAGTGCTGAAACGACAATTTGATCGTATGGTCATGGAAGATTCTACAAACATTTTTTAGTTCTCTCAAAAACTCACCAGCACGGTGGGTGAAATCCGATCTCTTGGAGTAGAGTTGAAGGACAGCACAGTTGTCGAGAAATTGTTCAGTGCCGTCCCAGATAGATTTCTTTCTATCATCGGTACGATAGAACAATGGGGGGATATGTCGACGATGTCCGTTACGGAGGCGGTAGGACGCCTGAGGGTGTTCAAGGAGAGTCTAAAGGGACGGCGACATCACACGGAAGAAGAAGAGCAGGTGATGCTCACACGTGCACAATGGGAAGCACTGTCCACAAAAGAAAAGAAGGGCAGTGAAGGTTTTGACAGCAGACAAGGTTATAGCCAAGGAAGTGGCCGGGGAAATGATAACGAGAAAAAAACATACCGAAAGTTTGACAAGTCCAGAATTAAGTGCTTCAATTGTTCAGAATATGGGCACTTTGCATCAGAATGTCGCAAGCCCAAGAAGGAGAGGGCATTTTTGGCAGAGAAGGGAGATGATGAGCCTGCTCTCTTGATGCTTGAAACGTGTGAACTGATGAAAACCAAGAAAGCAACCAGTGATGTGGTAACACTCATGGAGGATGACATTCAACTTCATCTGGGAGTGAATGAGAAGGATGATGGAAATGTTTGGTACCTCGACACGGGTGCCAGCAATCATATGACTGGCTGTAGGAAGCATTTCACCGAACTTGACACGTCTATTGGAGGCACGGTTAAATTTGGCGACGGATCAATGGTATCCATCGGTGGTCGTGGCACCGTGCTAATCGAGGGACGCACGGGCGAACACAAGGCATTAACTGATGTGTATTATATTCCGAAGCTAACCAGCAACATCATTAGTTTGGGTCAACTCGAGGAACGCGGATGCAAAGTCGTGATGGAAGACGGCTACCTGCACGTGTTTGATCGCAAGGGACAGCTGCTGGTTCGGGTTGAAAGAGCAAGGAATAGACTGTACATCCTCAATCTTGATCTTGCACAACCAGTATGCTTAATGGCACGCCTCGACAATGATGTTTGGAGATGGCACGCACGCTATGGGCACCTAAATTTCCAAGCGCTGCGTAAACTGGGCCAGGAGGGTTTAGTTGAGGGCCTGCCGCTGGTTAACCATGTAGAACAGTTGTGCGACGGCTGCCTGGTTGGTAAACAACACCGCACACCATTCCCACAGGAGGCAAACTTCAGAGCAAGCGGGGTGTTGGAGTTAGTACATGGTGATCTGTGCGGACCCATCACACCTCCAACCCCGGCTGATAACAGGTACTTTCTACTGATGGTTGATGACTATATATAGTAGATACATGTGGATTGCACTGTTGAAATCCAAAGATAAAGCTTTCCAAGCATTCAAGGAGATCAAGGTGGCGGCTGAGGTTGAAACAGATGCGAAATTGAAAGCATTCCGCATCGATCGTGGACTTGAATTCAAGTCAAATGAGTTCACTGCCTATTGTAAGCAGATGGGTGTCAAAAGATACTTGACTGCCCCTTATTCTCCTCAGCAAAATGGGGTGGTTGAGCGAAGAAACCAGACAGTTGCTGCCATAGCACGCAGCATGATGAAGAGTATGAATATGCCTGCGGAGTTTTGGGGAGAAGCTGTCACAACTGCAGTATACATCCTAAACCGTGCGCCAACGTGATTGGGATGACGCCGTATGAAGCATGGCACAAACGGAAGCCAGCAGTACATCACATGCGCACGTTTGGGTGCGTAGTACATGTGAAGCAGGTAAATGGGCATATCAGAAAATTCACAGCCCGCAGCTCTCCGATGGTGTTTATTGGATATGAGAGCGGTTCGAAGGCATACCGCGTGTATGATCCCTCCACCAGGAAGGTACATGTAACACGTGATGTTATTTTTGAGGAGGAGAAGGCGTGGGACTGGGGTACCATGCAACATACAGAGGAAATCCCATCTGGTGATGTGTTTCATGTAGCTTATGAACAAGTTACGGCTGCAGGCAGCAACGAGAACATCGGTGAACATGAACCGCAGCAGACGCCGTCCACTCCAGTGCAAGGTGTAGTGCAAGGGGAGGAAACAACAATACTGACATCCCCTGCTACATCCGAGGCACTTTCAGCACATGGCACAATTGAGGAATCGGCTTCATTATTGAAAGCACCGGTACGAATGCGCACTTTACATGAACTTTACGATGTGACTGAACCTGTGCAGCTTGATTTTTCTGGCCTCTGCGGCACCGACCATATCTCTTCGTTCGTCACTTAAGTCAACACTTTCGCTACCTTCACCTTCTTCAAGTTCAACCGGGTCATCGACATCATCAGTTGCAGCATGGGATTATGTAGGTGAAGACATTCTACAATCATTAATTGGACGGGGCCAGAACAAGACAAAGATATTTAATAATGTCAATGCATTTTGCTATTCTTGTAAATTACAAAATACCAACATATTCATCAATCATCAAGAAAGAAACCAACATACCTATATTTTTTATTTTTAGGAAACAATTTAAATTTAAATATTGTTTTTAATTATCCGAATTATATTTGTATCTGTGTTCGTATCCGTCCGATATCCAATCCGTATCCGTTAAAATATGATCTGTATTCGTATCCAAGACTATCCGTATCTGTATGCATATCTGAAAAATTATAACGGATAAGTATGCGGCTTGATTACTATAGCGGCGACATCCCGGCGGACAAGGCGGCTCCTCTCTAAACAAAGCCTTCCCCTTCAATGGTGGCTAGGGTTACGCAGCTACGTGGTGAGCACTCAAGTTGAAAGCTGCGGGGTGAGCATTAGGCAGCTAGGGTTAAAAATCAAGAAAGTTATTGCGTTTCTCTTTTATACATTGTGAAATTTGTAAAGAATCACCTTTTAGTAAACGGCAACAAAGATCAACAGATAACGTTCAGTTAGGACATTTACCCGGCCTCCAAGAATTGATCTAATTAAACTCTAAAGAATTATTTCAAAAATTAAACTCTAAAAAGAGTTTCTTCATGTCCAGTATAGATAATAAGATGAGATCGATATACTGTGGCGTGCAAGTTAACGACGCCTCTGTCACAACCCAACAGCAGGGCCGACAACCTGCTGCGCACACAATGGCGCAAGGCGTTTCAATTATCATGCACAATCACACACACACACACACACACACACATATATATATATATATATATATATATATATATATATGAGTAAGGCTACCGTGCTTTGCAAAGTAAATGGCCTGTTTTACTTCGGGTTTAGGGCTGTTGGATCTCCATCAATAATCGTGCAGATCTGATGATGAACTTTCTAATTTTTTCGGAACTGGAGCTGTCCAGTTCGGCTCAATTTCAATTTTCAGAGGAGAGGCGAGCAAGGAGGTCTCTTCTCCAGCGCGATTCTGAAGCGAATCTGAAGCGATTTCGATCGGCCTCCAGCGATTCCAGCCTCTCCTCTCTCTCCAGCGATTCCGATCGGCCTCTCTCTCTCCAGCGATTCCAGCCTCTCCTCTCTCTCCAGCGCGATTCCAGTAAGAACTTTCATGGTTCTATTTGTACAGTAGATGGGTTATACCTCAGAGGGACCCGAAGGATATACCACCTCCTCCTGACATGGTGACGCCTCTATCTGTGTTTGAGTAACTCAAGCCCAGTTTAATGGAAGTATATAATTGTGAAGAATGTTGGTTTGGTTTGGTATCTGGATTGCGTATATACTGGTACTGTGGTACAGTATAAATATCTGCTGTTGCAGTTCTTGATATGTAGAAAGTTTTTATTGATTCTTGTCATTTCAGAGTTTAAGGTGTTCCATTATGAACATTGTCTTTATTTTCAAATATTGCTGGGAACTCATGCATGTAAATTCATTTGGAGTTTGTTTTGAGTGAATTAGAATTTGTTCCAACAAACTACAATTAAGATACACAATTTCTGGATTGATTTTGATACATTCACATAATTTCTCAGATCAGTTTAGTATCACACTTTTTGGTTGGATTTGACTTTTGGGAGGTGGGGTTCAAGTAGGTTTTAAGGTCAAATCAGATAGAGCTCGCAAGATCAGATAGCCCATACAATACCTTGTAGGTTCAAGTAGGTTTTAAGGTCAAATCAGATAGCCCATACAATACCTTGTCAAGCCTTAAGATAGAGCTCGCAAGATCCTTCACAGAACATGCTGTCTCTCTTGAATTACATGCAGGGTAGAATAATAATGGAAATGAATTACATGCTATTTGTACAGTACAGCAGCTATCCCTACAAATATTATTCTTTTAGTTACTGGATTGAGTTAAGGATTATGTTGTAAAATTGTAACCTTGGAAATGTGTTGAATTTTTTTTGTGTAGGCCAAATGAGTAGTCAAAATAGTCGATCTCTATCAAGCCCTTCTTGCAAGAGATGCCATAATCCAACGGTTGTGATGTTGTCATGGACCGCGAAGAACTATGGAAGAGAATTTTATAGTTGTCAAAATTGCAATGCGTGGAATGGGTGGTGCGACATCACGTTGAAGCGTAAATCAAGTGATACTCAAGAAACAACTAGTCGGATGCAACATCACAATAAAGGTTCAAGGGATATGTTTGAAGCGGAAATCACTTCGATACTCAAGAAACAACTAGTCGGATTAATTGTACTATGTGTATTGATGTGTCTTCTTTGTGTGTTAATTTCTTTGTTAATTGTGGTTGTTAATTAGTGTTGTTAATTAGGGTTTAAGAATTAGTGGTTTGTTAATTGTGGTTGTTAATTAGGGTTTAAGAATTAGTGGTTTGTTAATTGTGGTTGTTAATTAGGGTTTAAGATTAGTGGTTTGTTAATTGTGGTTGTATGACATATTAGATAAACAAGTTCTTTTTTGTTTTTTGTATAATTTGCATCCTTGTTATTATTTTCAGCTAAACATCTAAATTTTCAACTAAGCAAGCATATATATTGACAGAAATCCTAACATATATTGAAAAAATGCCCAGAAATTCAGCAAGCATATATATGACAGAAAAAACAGCAATAATGGAAAAAATTCAGCAAGCATATATATTGACTAACTAAGCAAGCATATATATTGAAATTCAGCAAGCATATGCACAGAAATTCAGCAAGCATATATATTGACTAACTAAGCAAGCATATATATTGAAATTCAGCAAGCATATGCACAGAAATTCAGTAAGCATATATATTGACTAACTAAGCATTACAGCAATCACTAAAACATTACAGCAATCACTAAAAATTCAGCAAGCACTTAAAATTCAGCAATCACTAAAAATTCAGCAAGCACTTAAAATTCAGCAATCACTACAACATAACAGCTTATAAAAAAATTCAGCTAGCACAAAAAAATTCAGCAAGCATTATAATTCAAAACAGTTTACAAGTAGTCTTCATCAGATTCGCAAATTTCATCCAACTTTTGAACACCACTCTCAGCATCATCAGCCGCCTTTCGTTTGCCCTTTCCATTGTTTTTCAGCTACCACAATAAGCAATTCAAGAATTATCTTTTAGTAGAAAAAAATATAAGCAAAAAAATGTAAATATAAAATAGATGAAAAAATATTGTACCAGTGGGCAAGTTCTTGAGTTATGGCCCTCTTTTTCACCGCAAATGCTACAAGTTCTGCGCTTCTTCAAAGAAGCGGGCACCATCCGTGCTGGAACCTTCTTTCTACCTTTACATTGCGACTCTTGTGAGTCATGATACACGGGATTGGCATGCAGTAGATCATCCCCTAACCCTACACATTTCCTTGTCCACCTCTACATTGTATGACTCGGGTACATAATTATAAATTTCAGGATGTTGAAAAATTTGAACCTTATAAGAGACACCTCTCTCGACTTCAACAACAACACCAAGTGTGCTGTCTTGTACCATCTCTTTGAACAAAGAGAATACTTGCCGTGTATAAACTTGGCGTGCTTTGACCTCCACTTGATACCTTGACCATAGTTGCGGCACCTCATTGATATTTTTTATATCCTCATCACTCTCCCTTTGCCAAATGCCCTCAATTAGCTTCTCAATATGTAATACGAATTGATAAACAGATTTGTGGTTGTTTACCAATAACTTAAATATAGCATTCATACTCTCACTCCTCTGAGTAGTTGACATGTCGGCAAAAAAAGTGCCTCGGAAGTAGGCTGGCACCCATTGCTCTCGATTTCTGTACATCACCTGGATGTACTTAGTCTCATGCAAGTTGTACGTGTCGCACATAGCTGCCCAACGATTCTCAAAATCTGAAACCGTCTTAGTACGGATTATTGTAGCCTTTAATTCATCCTCGAACCCAGGCTTCTCATTGTAAAGCTTCGCAAGTCGTTCCCTTGCCTTCCTCATTATATGCCACTGGCAGCATCTGTGGACAGTTTTTGGAAAAATCAACTCAATTGCCTTCCTCATCGCGGGATCTTGGTCAGTAATAATGGCAGACGGATGCTTATCGTACATTGCCTCCAACCAGGTTTTGAACAACCAACAAAAGTTATCCGCCGTCTCGCATTTGAGAAGAGCCATGCCAAATAAGATGGATTGACGGTGGTGGTTGACTCCAATGAACGGTGCGAACGGCATGTTGTACTTGTTCGTCTGATAGGTGGTGTCAAAAGTCACGACATCCCCAAACTCTTTGTATGCTCTTCTTCCTTACCATCAATCCAAAAAATATTCTTCACAACACCATCATCATCTGCCAATACTGAATAAAAGAACTCGGGATCCTCTTGCTTCTGTTTGAAATACATCAAAGTTGTGTGAACATCAACCCCTATGAGCTTTGCATTATCTCCCGCTATAAGATTGCTTATATCTTTTTTCTTGAACCTAACATTCCCCTTACCATCATTTTCGGCACCTATAATTTCCATGATTTGAGATGTTCCCACATTTTGAGCACTCAATTTACGAATGGTTTCCTTCTGACTTGCCGTCATGCGCTTATGGGATCGCAAATTTCGAATCTTCGAAGGGCTCGTGATGAGCTCATGTTTGTGATCCTCCTCAAAGACGCTTGCTTTCCATTTTCCATTTTTCATAATTCTAATCCTAAGTGAGGCCTTGCAATCGACCCTTATAATCCCATGTTCTTTCTCAGGTGTAGCAAGATCGGTCGAGCATCCAATCGGCCTCTCTTTTCTTTTATGCCAAACTGATTTTCTTTCTTTGGAACAAACATACCGAACCGATGATAACCCATTCTTATTACAAGTCTGCGTTGCTTTGCGAACACTAAATCCAACGGAACATGCATAATTATTGTAGAAAGTGTATGCCTCTTCAGGTGAATTGAACTCCATGCCGACATATGGCTTAGTTGTATCATTTGACAAAGGTTCATCAACTCGTATTGCTTCATAATAATGGATGTAGGGATCGGTGATATCTAACTGCATCTGAATTCTCTGATCATTTTCATCTTCATCAACAAAAATGTCATTTGAGGCTACCTCTGCACTACTCATTTGGCCTACACAAACAAAATTAAGAAGACAGAATTAAAACAAGAAAATAAGTATGATAATTTACCTGGCAGAATTAAAACAATAAAAACCAAGAAAATAGATATACTTCCCAACAGAATGTAGTATACTTTACCTGAACCATTAATCTTGTTTTCAGTACATCCAGTGGTGTTGTAATAGCTCCAGTTACTGCACCTACAGAGATTACAGATATTGGACTAAGAAGGTTTAATATTTACTTGCTGGAACTTTTCCAATCACTTTTACTTTTAGTTCTTTTATTCTTAGCTAAATATATTGATTCCAACGACTTTAAGCCCAGAAATTAATCTTTAACTGCTTGGGACACTCAAATTAATCTTTAATTCCAACGACTTGGTGTTGTAATAGCTCCAGTAAATGAAACTTCATCTACTGGTAATTTCGACTTTGTTCACATTTTGGATTTGGTCGGATAATATTTCAAAACATGGTATACAATGAGTAGTGCAAGTGCAAGGCCGGTACCAGTGCACGGTCGGACACTAAATCAACATTCTTCACAACCATTTGCAAGGCCGGGGGTACCAGTGCAAACCAGCAAGGCCGGGTACCAGATTTTGAGAATCGGGACCACTAAATCAAGAACAAATCAGAAAAGCTCAAAATTACCCGAGGAGAGACTGGAGTGGAGAGCATTACTACATGATCAGAGTATGATGAATCCTGAGATCCAGAGTCCGTGGAGAGGAGAGTCGCTGGAGAGGAATCGCTGGAAGAGAAGAGGAGAGGAGAGCAAGTTCGCTGGAGAGAGAGGAGAGCAAGTTCGCCTGATCAGATCTGCTGGAGAGGAGAGACGCCGAGCTCATCAGCTTAGGGTTGTCGCTGGGAGAATCGCTGCTGGAGAAGAGAGCTTTGAATTTCGTTTTTGCTCCCAACTGGACTGCTCCAGTTCCGAAAAAATTAGAAAGTTCATCATCAGATCTGCACGATTATTGATGGAGATCCAACAGCCCTAAACCCGAAGTAAAACAGGCCATTTACTTTGCAAAGCACGGTAGCCTTACTCATAATATATATATATATATATATATATATATATATATATATATATATATATAGAGTAAGGGCTACCGTGCTTTGCAAAGGTAAATGGCCTGTTTACTTCGGGTTTAGGGCGTTGGGATCTCCATCAATAATCGTGCAGATCTGATGATGAACTTTTCTAATTTTTTCGGAACTGGAGCTGTCCAGTTGGGAGCAAAAACGAAATTCAAAGCTCTCTTCTCCAGCAGCGATTCTCCCAAGCGACAACCCTAAGCTGATGAGCTCGGCGCCTCTCCTCTCCAGCAGATCTGATCAGGGCGAACTTGCTCTCCTCTCTCTCCAGCGAACTTGCTCTCCTCTCTCTTCTCTCCAGCGATTCCTCTCCAGCGACTCTCCTCTCCAGCGATTCATCATACTCTGATCATGTATTAATTGCTCTCCACTCCAGTCTCTCTCGGGTAAATTTTGAGCTTTTCTGATTTTTTCTTGATTTAGTGTCCGATTCTCAAAATCTGGTACCCGGGCCTTGCTGGTTGCACTGGTATCGGCCTTGCAATGGTTGTGAAGAATGTTGATTTAGTGTCCGGCCTTGCACTGGTACCGGACCTTGCACTTGCACTACTCATTTGTATACCATGTTTGAAATATTATCCAGACAAAATCCAAAATGTGAACAAAGTAGAATTACCAGTAAGATGAAGTTCATTTACTGGAGCTATTACAACACCAAGTCGTTGGAATTAAAGATTAATTTGAGTGTCCCAAGCAGTTAAGATTAATTTCTGGACTTAAAGTCGTTGGAATCAATATATTTAGCTAAGAATAAAAGAACTAAAAGTAAAAATGATTGGAAAAGTTCCAGCAAGTAAATATTAAACCTCTTAGTCAAATATCTGTAATCTCTGTAGGTGCAGTAACTGGAGCTATTACAACACCACTGGATGTACTGAAAACAAGATTAATGGTTCAGGTAAAGTATACTACATTCTGTTGGGTGTAAAATATATCTATTTTCTTGGTTTTTATTGTTTTAATTCTGCCAGGTAAAGTATCATAATTATTTTCTTGTTTTAATTCTGCCTTCTTAATTTTGTTTGTATAGGCCAAATGAGTAGTGCAGAGGTAGCCTCAAATGACATTTTTGTTGATGAAGATGAAAATGATCAGAGAATTCAGATGCAGTTAGATATCACCGATCCCTACATCCATTATTATGAAGCAATACGAGTTGATGAACCTTTGTCAAATGATACAACTAAGCCGTATGTCGCATGGAGTTCAATTCACCTGAAGAGGCATACACTTTCTACAATAATTATGCATGTTCCGTTTGGATTTAGTGTTCGCAAAGCAACGCAGACTTCTAATAAGAATGGGTTATCATCGGTTCGGTATGTTTGTTCCAAAGAAAGAAAATCAGTTTGGCATAAAAGAAAAGAGAGGCCGATTGGATGCTCGACCGATCTTGCTACACCTGAGAAAGAACATGGGATTACAAGGGTCGATTGCAAGCCCTCACTTAGGATTAGAATTATGAAAATGGAAAATGGAAAGCAAGCGTCTTTGAGGAGGATCACAAACATGAGCTCATCACGAGCCCTTCGAGATTCAAATTTGCGATCCCATAAGCGCATGACGGCAAGTCAGAAGGAAACCATTCGTAAATTGAGTGCTCAAAATGTGGGAAAATCTCAAATCATGGAAATTATAGGTGCCGAAAATGATGGTAAGGGGAATGTTAGGTTCAAGAAAAAAGATATAAGCATCTTATAGCGGGAGATAATGCAAAGCTCATAGGGTTGATGTTCACACAACTTTGATGTATTTCAAACAGAAGCAAGAGGATCCCTAGTTCTTTTATTCAGTATTGGCAGATGATGATGGTGTTGTGAAGAATATTTTTGGATTGATGGTAGAGGAAGAAGAGCATACAAAGAGTTTGGGGATGTCGTGACTTTTGACACCACCTATCAGACGAACAAGTACAACATGCCGTTCGCACCGTTCATCGGAGTCAACCACCACCGTCAATCCATCTTATTTGGCATGGCTCTTCTCAAATGCGAGACGGCGGATAACTTTTGTTGGTTGTTCAAAACCTGGTTGGTGGCAATGTACGATAAGCATCCGTCTGCCATTATTACTGACCAAGATCCCGCAATGAAGAAGGCAATTGAGTTGATTTTTCCAAAAACCGTCCACAGATGCTGCCAGTGGCATATAATGAGGAAGGCAAGGGAACGACTTGCGAAGCTTTACAATGAGAAGCCTGGGTTCGAGGAGGAATTAAAGGCTACAATAATCCGTACTAAGACGGTTTCAGATTTTGAGAATCGTTGGGCAGCTATGTGCGACACGTACAACTTGCATGACACTAAGTACATCCAGGTGATGTACAGAAATCGAGAGCAATGGGTGCCAGCCTACTTCCGAGGCACTTTTTTTGCCGACATGTCAACTACTCAGAGGAGTGAGAGTATGAATGCTATATTTAAGTTATTGGTAAACAACCACAAATCTGTTTATCAATTCGTATTACATATTGAGAAGCTAATTGAGGGCATTTGGCAAAGGGAGAGTGATGAGGATATAAAAAATATCAATGAGGTGCCGCAACTATGGTCAAGGTATCAAGTGGAGGTCAAAGCACGCCAAGTTTATACACGGCAAGTATTCTCTTTGTTCAAAGAGATGGTACAAGACAGCACACTTGGTGTTGTTGTTGAAGTCGAGAGAGGTGTCTCTTATAAGGTTCAAATTTTTCAACATCCTGAAATTTATAATTATGTACCCGAGTCATACAATGTAGAGGTGGACAAGGAAATGTGTAGGGTTAGGGGATGATCTACTGCATGCCAATCCCGTGTATCATGACCCACAAGAGTCGCAATGTAAAGGTAGAAAGAAGGTTCCAGCACGGATGGTGCCCGCTTCTTTGAAGAAGCGCAGAACTTGTAGCATTTGCGGTGAAAAAGAGGGCCATAACTCAAGAACTTGCCCATTGGTACAATATTTTTTTCATCTATTTTATATTTACATTTTTTTGCTTATATTTTTTTCTACTAAAAGATAATTCTTGAATTGCTTATTGTGGTAGCTGAAAAACAATGGAAAGGGCAAACGAAAGGCGGCTGATGATGCTGAGAGTGGTGTTCAAAAGTTGGATGAAATTTGCGAATCTGATGAAGACTACTTGTAAACTGTTTTGAATTATAATGCTTGCTGAATTTTTTTGTGCTAGCTGAATTTTTTTATAAGCTGTTATGTTGTAGTGATTGCTAAATTTTAAGTGCTTGCTGAATTTTAAGTGCTTGCTGAATTTTTAGTGATTGCTGAATTTTAAGTGCTTGCTGAATTTTAGTGATTGCTGTAATGTTTTAGTGATTGCTGTAATGCTTAGTTAGTCAATGTATATGCTTACTGAATTTCTGAATTTCTGTGCATATGCTTGCTGAATTTCAATATATATGCTTGCTTAGTTAGTCAATATATATGCTTGCTGAATTTCTGTGCATATGCTTGCTGAATTTCAATATATATGCTTGCTTAGTTAGTCAATATATATGCTTGCTGAATTTTTTCCATTATTGCTGTTTTTTTCTGTCAATATATATGCTTGCTGATTTCTGTGCATTTTTTCAATATATGTTAGGATTTCTGTCAATATATATGCTTGCTTAGTTGAAAATTTAGATGTTTAGCTGAAAATAATAACAAGGATGCAAATTATACAAAAAACAAAAAAAGAACTTGTTTATCTAATATGTCATACAACCACAATTAACAACCACTAATCTTAAACCCTAATTAACAACCACAATTAACAAACCACTAATTCTTAAACCTAATTAACAACCACAATTAACAAACCACTAATTCTTAAACCCTAATTAACAACACTAATTAACACCACAATTAACAAAGAAATTAACACACAAAGAAGACACATCAATACATATAGTACAATTAATCCGACTAGTTGTTTCTTGAGTATCGAAGTGATTTCCGCTTCAAACATATCCCTTGAACCTTTATTGTGATGTTGCATCCGACTAGTTGTTCTTGAGTATCACTTGATTTCCGCTTCAACGTTATGTCGCATCCACCCATTCCACGCATTGCAATTTTGACAACTATAAAATTCTCTTCCATAGTTCTTCGTGGTCCATGACAACATCACAACCGTTGGATTATGGCATCTCTTGCAAGAAGGGCTTGATAGAGATCGACTATTTTGACTACTCATTTGGCCTATACAAAAAAAATTCAACACATTTCCAAGGTTACAATTTTACAACATAATCCTTAACTCATCATACAACTAAAAGAATAATATTTGTAGGGATAGCTGCTGTACTGTACAAATAGCATGTAATTCATTTCCATTATTATTCTACCCTGCATGTAATTCAAGAGAGACAGCATGTTCTGTGAAGGATCTTGCGAGCTCTATCTTAAGGCTTGACAAGGTATTGTATGGGCTATCTGATTTGACCTTAAAACCTACTTGAACCTACAAGGTATTGTATGGGCTATCTGATCTTGCGAGCTCTATCTGATTGACCTTAAAACCTACTTGAACCCCACCTCCCAAAAGTCAAATCCAACCAAAAAGTGTGATACTAAACTGATCTGAGAAATTATGTGAATGTATCAAAATCAATCCAGAAATTGTGTATCTTAATTGTAGTTTGTTGGAACAAATTCTAATTCACTCAAAACAAACTCCAAATGAATTTACATGCATGAGTTCCCAGCAATATTTGAAAATAAAGACAATGTTCATAATGGAACACCTTAAACTCTGAAATGACAAGAATCAATAAAAACTTTCTACATATCAAGAACTGCAACAGCAGATATTTATACTGTACCACAGTACCAGTATATACGCAATCCAGATACCAAACCAAACCAACATTCTTCACAATTATATACTTCCATTAAACTGGGCTTGAGTTACTCAAACACAGATAGAGGCGTCACCATGTCAGGAGGAGGTGGTATATCCTTCGGGTCCCTCTGAGGTATAACCCATCTACTGTACAAATAGAACCATGAAAGTTCTTACTGGAATCGCGCTGGAGAGAGAGGAGAGGCTGGAATCGCTGGAGAGAGAGAGGCCGATCGGAATCGCTGGAGAGAGAGGAGAGGCTGGAATCGCTGGAGGCCGATCGAAATCGCTTCAGATTCGCTTCAGAATCGCGCTGGAGAAGAGACCTCCTTGCTCGCCTCTCCTCTGAAAATTGAAATTGAGCCGAACTGGACAGCTCCAGTTCCGAAAAAATTAGAAAGTTCATCATCAGATCTGCACGATTATTGATGGAGATCCAACAGCCCTAAACCCGAAGTAAAACAGGCCATTTACTTTGCAAAGCACGGTAGCCTTACTCATATATATATATATATATATATATATATATATATATATATATATGTGTGTGTGTGTGTGTGTGTGATTGTGCATGATAATTGAAACGCCTTGCGCCATTGTGTGCGCAGCAGGTTGTCGGCCCTGCTGTTGGGTTGTGACAGAGGCGTCGTTAACTTGCACGCCACAGTATATCGATCTCATCTTATTATCTATACTGGACATGAAGAAACTCTTTTTAGAGTTTAATTTTTGAAATAATTCTTTAGAGTTTAATTAGATCAATTCTTGGAGGCCGGGTAAATGTCCTAACTGAACGTTATCTGTTGATCTCTGTTGCCGTTTACTAAAAGGTGATTCTTTACAAATTTCACAATGTATAAAAGAGAACGCAATAACTTTCTTGATTTTAACCCTAGCTGCCTAATGCTCACCCCGCAGCTTTCAACTTGAGTGCTCACCACGTAGCTGCGTAACCCTAGCCACCATTGAAGGGGAAGGCTTTGTTTAGAGAGGAGCCGCCTTGTCCGCCGGGATGTCGCCGCTATAGTAATCAAGCCGTATACGTATCCGTTATAATTTTTCAGATATGCATACAGATACGGATAGTCTTGGATACGAATACAGATCATATTTAAACGGATACGGATTGGATATCGGACGGATACGAACACAGATACAAATATAATTCGGATAATTAAAAACAATATTTAAATTTAAATTGTTTCCTAAAAATAAAAAATATAGGTATGTTGGTTTCTTTCTTGATGATTGATGAATATGTTGGTATTTGTAATTTACAAGAATAGCAAAATGCATTGACATTATTAAATATCTTTGTCTTGTTCTGGCCCCGTCCAATTAATGATTGTAGAATGTCTTCACCTACATAATCCCATGCTGCAACTGATGATGTCGATGACCCGGTTGAACTTGAAGAAGGTGAAGGTAGCGAAAGTGTTGACTTAAGTGACGAACGAAGAGATATGGTCGGTGCCGCAGAGGCCAGAAAAATCAAGCTGCACAGGTTCAGTCACATCGTAAAGTTCATGTAAAGTGCGCATTCGTACCGGTGCTTTCAATAATGAGCCGATTCCTCAATTGTGCCATGTGCTGAAAGTGCCCTCGGATGTAGCAGGGGATGTCAGTATTGTTGTTTCCTCCCCTTGCACTACACCTTGCACTGGAGTGGACGGCGTCTGCTGCGGTTCATGTTCACCGATGTTCTCGTTGCTGCCTGCAGCCGTAACTTGTTCATAAGCTACATGAAACACATCACCAGATGGGATTTCCTCTGTATGTGCATGGTACCCCAGTCCCCACGCCTTCTCCTCCTCAAAAATAACATCACGTGTTACTGTACCTTCCTGGTGGAGGGATCATACACGCGGTATGCCTTCGAACCGCTCTCATATCCAATAAACACCATCGGAGAGCTGCGGGCTGTGAATTTTCTGATATGCCCATTTACCTGCTTCACATGTACTACGCACCCAAACGTGCGCATGTGATGTACTGCTGGCTTCCGTTTGTGCCATGCTTCATACGGCGTCATCCCAATCACGTTGGCGCACGGTTTAGGATGTATACTGCAGTTGTGACAGCTTCTCCCCAAAACTCCGCAGGCATATTCATACTCTTCATCATGCTGCGTGCTATGGCAGCAACTGTCTGGTTTCTTCGCTCAACCACCCCCATTTTGCTGAGGAGAATAAGGGGCAGTCAAGTATCTTTTGACACCCATCTGCTTACAATAGGCAGTGAACTCATTTGACTTGAATTCAAGTCCACGATCGGTGCGGAATGCTTTCAATTTCGCATCTGTTTCAACCTCAGCCGCCACCTTGATCTCCTTGAATGCTTGGAAAGCTTTATCTTTGGATTTCAACAGTGCAATCCACATGTATCTACTATATATAGTTATCAACCATCAGTAGAAAGTACCTGTTATCAGCCGGGGTTGGAGGTGTGATGGGTCTGCACAGATCACCATGTACTAACTCCAACACCCCGCTTGCTCTGAAGTTTGCCTCCTGTGGGAATGGTGTGCGGTGTTGTTTACCAACCAGGCAGCCGTCGCACAACTGTTCTACATGGTTAACCAGCGGGAGGCCCTCAACTAAACCCTCCTGGCCCAGTTTACGCAGCGCTTGGAAATTTAGGTGCCCATAGCGTGCGTGCCATCTCCAAACATCATTGTCGAGGCGTGCCATTAAGCATACTGGTTGTGCAAGATCAAGATTGAGGATGTACAGTCTATTCCTTGCTCTTTCAACCCGAACCAGCAGCTGTCCCTTGCGATCAAACACGTGCAGGTAGCCGTCTTCCATCACGACTTTGCATCCGCGTTCCTCGAGTTGACCCAAACTAATGATGTTGCTGGTTAGCTTCGGAATATAATACACATCAGTTAATGCCTTGTGTTCGCCCGTGCGTCCCTCGATTAGCACGGTGCCACGACCACCGATGGATACCATTGATCCGTCGCCAAATTTAACCGTGCCTCCAATAGACGTGTCAAGTTCGGTGAAATGCTTCCTACAGCCAGTCATATGATTGCTGGCACCCGTGTCGAGGTACCAAACATTTCCATCATCCTTCTCATTCACTCCCAGATGAAGTTGAATGTCATCCTCCATGAGTGTTACCACATCACTGGTTGCTTTCTTGGTTTCATCAGTTCACACGTTTCAAGCATCAAGAGAGCAGGCTCATCATCTCCCTTCTCTGCCAAAAATGCCCTCTCCTTCTTGGGCTTGCGACATTCTGATGCAAAGTGCCCATATTCTGAACAATTGAAGCACTTAATTCTGGACTTGTCAAACTTTCGGTATGTTTTTTTCTCGTTATCATTTCCCCGGCCACTTCCTTGGCTATAACCTTGTCTGCTGTCAAAACCTTCACTGCCCTTCTTTCTTTTGTGGACAGTGCTTCCCATTGTGCACGTGTGAGCATCACCTGCTCTTCTTCTTCCGTGTGATGTCGCCGTCCCTTTAGACTCCTCCTTGAACACCCTCAGGCGTCCTACCGCCTCCGTAACGGACATCGTCGACATATCCCCCCATTGTTCTATCGTACCG
This sequence comes from Carex parvula, assembly GCA_025461045.1. Taxonomy (NCBI): domain Eukaryota; kingdom Viridiplantae; phylum Streptophyta; class Magnoliopsida; order Poales; family Cyperaceae; genus Carex; species Carex parvula. The sequence goes on from JAJGRW010001519.1 coordinate 22,242, forward strand.
ATGATAGAAAGAAATCTATCTGGGACGGCACTGAACAATTTCTCGACAACTGTGCTGTCCTTCAACTCTACTCCAAGAGATCGGATTTCACCCCACCGTGCTGGTGAGTTTTTGAGAGAACTAAAAAATGTTTGTAGAATCTTCCATGACCATACGATCAAATTGTCGTTTCAGCACTTGTGCCCTTGCCTTTCTGACACGATCCTCTCCTACACTCATCTCCTTGATAGCCTCCCATGCTTCCTTTGCCGACTCCTTCTCTGCAATTGCCATCATTACAGCATCCGGCACGGCCTGGGAGATCGCAGCTAGGGCGCCATGATCTTTGTCTTCTTCGATCGGTGCTTTACCCTCTATTGCCTCCCACACACCAAGTGCGCGCAAGATGATCTTCATTTTTACAGCCCACAGGCCATAGTTTGCATCGTTCAGCATAGGGTACTGGATTGGCACACCACCTCCTCTCGCCATTGCTTTAGGCGGCTGTATCTTCTTCTCTTCACCAGTATCACCCATTCCCTTCTCTAACCTTGGCTCTGATACCAAATGTCAGAATCACACCAGGAAACACAGAAAAAAGAGAGAAGATTTGTGGTGCTGAAAAATTGCTACACCATTTTCTGGGTTTTTTCCTTTTTATAAGCGTTTTCTATTACAAAGATATACTTACCTAAAAATAGCTTACAAATATGTTGTGGTTTCCATTTTTCCTCCACGCCATATTCATAGCTACCAAAACAGAAAATTTCTTACTAAAAAACTAATTTGCACCATAATTGGCGCTACAAAATATAACTCAGAGATTAAAACAAAATTAATGTGACACAACTAGCTTAAACTAACAGACTCTATAGTTTCTATATAATGCAATAAACATACATCTCAACATAAATCTCAACATTAACACATCTGGTTTTCTACACTCGTAAAAATCATTGTTTATATGTTACGTATAATATTAATTTTTCATGTAAATAAATATTCAATAATGCAGAGTTAGCAAAAGATATGAAAAACATCTTACCATACCGACTTTACAATGTACGGCATACGGTACTTCTCACTAGGCTCTAGTTCATCCTCAAAATTATTAACTGGCTTAATGAATTGGTAACAGAAGTTCCTCAGTACATCGGTAGAAAATCCACTGCTTTTTCATCCCACCTGCAAGCAATTGTACTAAATAAATTAGGAATGGAAATTAACTGTCAATTATTACATTAAAAAATCAGTCTGTGAATAAAACTATTTATCACAGGTAAAATGAATAGCTTGCCTCTGTATGGCATCATTTAGAAGCTTGCATTCTTCATATGTGCCAAACACACTCAAAAGTGTCATCCATAATTGTTGCCAAGGCAAGAAACTTGGCCAGAAATTATCCGTGCACGGCTATACTCAGCCTCAAAATATAGTGGCAAAAACAAAAATGAAATAGCACTCTAATAAACGGTTCTCGTGCATATTTTAGTTCGCACCAATGTTTAGGGTTTTCCACCATCTGCATTAACATGTATACCAAATTCTGTATTAGTACTAATCCATGTTAACTAAATGAAATGAAGCACTAATCAATTTCCAGTAGTATATAACCGTTTGGAGAATTGGGAATAACATTTAGAGTTTCAAAAAAATTTCATCAATGTTGCGATGTGGTGGCGACTATATATAGTGACCAGCCGCACTATGGAACTATGGCTACGAGATTGAGGCGGATTTCTACAAATCAAGCTATTGTCAACGAGGGGCAATTGTTTCAGGTCTCGTTTATTAATGATCAAGGCTCTATTTTACTGGTCTACAGAGTGGGAAGTGGGATAGGAGAGATCCATCCCGTTTTGGTTTAGTAGTTGGAAGGGACTGCACTCAGGAGCTAAGAGACGGTTTACAAAGGCAGGCCCGACAAAACATACGCTTGCAGAATCTGTGCCGATGATAAGAGAACTCATGCAGGATTGGCCAAATGGCCATGTGATTGATCTCACGAGTGGGGAAGACTTACTGACGTGGTGGCATTGGGAGCAAAATGTGTATACACAAGAAAGTCAGTCTCTATATCTACCAGGTGCAGCAAGAACGCTTGGAAGTTTGATAACTATGATCGCAAAAAGTGCCCACGACAGTTAAAGTATTGGCTACCTAGCACTGAACCGGAAATCCCAACCTACGATGTCTTGAGAAGGCGACGAATCGAATGCAACCTGGAATGTCGTATGTGCAGTAGTTGCCCAATGGAGTTAGCACTTCATCTACTTTTCCGATGGCCATATGCAGTGCACGTTGGGTAGATACTATCATGTAAGTTAGGATTCCAACTAATGCAGTCTTCAACTAGCATCCATGGTACATGCACTTGGGATAGCATCCTGGGAGGGAGCAATCACAGGCCGTAGGGTAAAGGAGATGACATGGATCACCTGGATTCTATGGGCCTCAAGGTAATTATGAAGACAGCGAAATGTTAGGATCTACCAAGGAACTCAACTGGCAAATGCTATGGCTTATGTACTACTGAAGTTTGTATTGTCGAGGAGCTGATAGGGATTGATTTGAATTGGTGTTATAGGTCTTAGTGCAGAAGCTTACTCTGCTGTTACTTGCTGGTTTAATTTAATTTAATTAAATTGCAGGGTGTGTGTTGTAAGGGAACAGCAAGTTGTAAACTTGTTTTTAATTAAAAAATGATATAACCCTTTAGTAATCTTGTCGGTTCTTGTATAATTAAATCAGTGACAATATGGCTAAAGAATTGATGTTGGTTATATGTCCTCTCAGTCTTAATTAATGAAATTCAGTCTGTAGAAAAATAGATAGTATTAGGGACAATAAGCCTCAGACCTTAACGGGTTTAATACCCTTAACGGGTTTTGTTCATCATAGGCTAAATAAGAAATAAAGGGAGCAACTAAATTTGGTTATAAAGTTACTCAACCTTTATTCCTTAATATGGCAAGTTACCGTTTTAATTCTCCAACAGCTATATTTCCTCTTCTTTTATATATAGAGCACTGTACAATATCAAGAGATAATAAGAAAATCAGTTTTTCTCTTCATCTTTTGCTCTCTGTTTTCATATCAAAAAATATCATGGTATCAGAGCAGGATTAAAATCCTGACTCAAGAAAAATTCAGCAGCAGTACCAGTAACTGCAAAAGCATACAGCAACTCAGCAATACCAAAAATTCAGCATACCAATAGTGCTGTCTTTTAACAGCAAAAACCAGAAACCAACAACATCAGCAAACCAGAAAAACCAGCATACCAGTAGTGCTGGTTCTCAACAGAAAAAGCCAGAAAATCGCAACACCAACAAACAAGCATACCAGCAGTGAGGGTTTGTACCAGCAAAAGCCAAAAAATTTCCGATGGCACAGAATCATGAAAAACTCACAGGGGTAATGCTAAGTGGTAAAAATTACCATTTATGGGCAAGGCAAGTCACTTTTTCCTTAAGCGGCCGAGAAAAACCAACCATATCAAAAAGGATCACACAATCCCAAAATTATCAGAGCCACCTACTGAACCCGAAAAAAGGGAGCTAGCAAAATGGAAAACAAGTGATCATACAGTCATCACTTGGCTACTGGCTACAATGGAGCCAAAGGTAGCTGATTTGCTCTCCTATAAAGACAGTGCACTAGAAATCTGGGAAACGGCTGAACAATTATACGGCCATAGAAAAAATTACTCTCACATTTATCAAATTCAAAGAGATTATCAACAAGCAAAACAGAAACAAGGTCAATCAGCCATGGAGTTGTATGGTTACCTTCAAAAGAAAAAGGATGAACTTAGGGTGTATCGGCCCCCAACCGCTGACCTCTCTGAAATCCAAAAACGAGAAGAACAAGACGCAATTTTTCAGTTCTTAGCAAGCCTCGACTCCTCCTATGAGGCCGTGAGATCACAGATCCTATTACTTGCCGAGTTGCCTTCCTCAGATGAGGTGGCGGCCATGATTGATAGAGAAGAAACAAGAAGGGAAGTAATGGGACAACAACTCTCTGAAAATACTGAAACAAAGGCATTCGCAGTCACGGCTAAGCCTAACCCTAATTTTCGGCCGGAGGTGAGAAGAGACAACACCGGGGTAAAATGCGACCACTGTCGGAGAGAGGGTCACCGCAAGGACCAATGCTGGTTCCTCCATCCTCACCTCCGACCAAAATGGCACAAGAAGGGAGCCGATGATCGAAAGGGGGAGAGAGGCGGCTGGGAGCGGGAGCGAGACAGAGGCGAAAGAGGGGATCAAAGGGGATCGGGTCTGGTAGCGGAAAGAAGAGAGGAACCCGAACCGACTAATACTGCTGGAGCCTCTTCATCTAACTCGGATCCCATGCGGCAGCTTCTCCAACAACTAACCATGCTGCTGAACCAGAAACAAGAAAAACCAAAGACCTCTGGTATGATCTGTGTTGCTAATTTATCTTTTTTACCAAAAAATTTTAGATGGATATTGGATTCAGGTGCAACAGATCATATGACTGGAAATAAAAATTTATTGACCAATTTTAAAAGGTATGAAACAAAAAAATTCGTTACGGTTGCGAATGGTGAAAAAATGGAAATTCTTGGAGAGGGCTCAATAACTATATTCTCAAAATTAATTCAAAATGTCTTGTATTTAAAGGATTGCTCATCAAATCTATTATCCATTAGTAAAATCACAAATGAGTTAAATTGTGAACTCATCTTTTTAACAAACAATGTGATTTTTCAGGATCGGATAACCAAGATTATGATTGGTGAAGGATTTCTAGAAAATGGGCTTTATTTTTTGAATGAAGAAAAATTCAATTTCAACACTACCAAAAATGAAGAATTGAGTACAATTTGGCATAGAAGAATTGGACATCCTTCTGACAAGATTTTAAAGAGTCTTTTTAATTTTTCAAAATTAGATAATAGTAGTTGTGAAATTTGTAAGCTAGGAAAGCATACTAGGTTACCGTTTAAATTATCAAGTTGTAAAAGTGAGAAACCTTTTGATTTGGTTCACTCGGATGTATGGGGACCCACCCCAATTAACTCTTTTAATGGATACAAATATTTTGTTATATTTATCGATGATTTTTCAAAAACAACTTGGTTATATTTATTAAAAGATAAGAGTGAAGTATTTTCACAATTTCTAGATTTTTATAACTTTATAGAAAATCAATACAAGGCTAAAATTAAAATATTTAGATCCGATAATGGAACGGAATTTGTAAACCAAAATTTCTCAAATTTTTTTAAAGGAAAAGGAATTTTACACCAAACAACGTGTGTCTATACACCTCAACAAAATGGTGTATCCGAAAGAAAAAATAGACATTTACTCGAGATGACTCGTGTACTTTTATTTCAAAACAATGTTCCAAAAACTTATTGGTCGGATGCCGTTATTACCGCTACATATTTAATTAATAGATTGCCAAGTGTAATCTA